>JABAJT010009755.1:4606-40608 GCA_018850275.1 Tephrocybe sp. 9174TJB
TGGTAATGTTCATATACACAATAAGCGGGGGATGGATATAGACATTGAAGAATAAATGAATGCGTATAAGTGCCCTAAGCGTAAATACATTAATGATGATACAGACGTGATATCCGCGATGCAGAATAACGAAAAAGAGTCGGCCTTAGCAGATATCCATGATACAAAAGTCGCCACGAAAGTAATGGTGCTCTTTCCCCTATCTCTTAGACGTATTCGTACTCCGTTCTGTGCTCGACAAGATGCGTTGTCGCTCGGCCTCCCAACGTGTAAGCTCTTCCCTTAATGCTTTAATGCGTAGCTCATTCACTGGGTGAGTCGAGCTCATGATTCTCCGCACAAGATGAGCATTAGGGTTATTTTCCGACTCCTTCGCACACTTTCCCATGTTTTCTGATTGGAATTCCCAGAATTTTACAGCATCGCGAGCATCGAATCCCGCATGAGCAAGTAACCTATTAGAGTTGAATCAGCTGCGAGGTAGTCGGGAGGAAGAGTGTCTGACTCACCTCGCAGATACAACGTCGGCCTCAATCTCCTGGCGGACGCTAGTACATAGCTCCCCAACTTTGACGAGCTCCCCCGATCCGACTTTACCAATCTGGGCAACTGCATCGTTCACGAAGGGGCCGAAGAGCATAGTGATGGGAAATAAGATCACCCTGACCACGTCGGTGAGAATAGAAATGGTTCCGGGAACAATGACAGAGGTAGATGAAAGTGACTCCAAATGATGCGATAGAATTAAGTGAGAGAGCTCATGTGCGAGAAGGATAGCGAGTTCCGAAGTCTGCTGTGGCGTTGGTGTAGGATGACGTGGGGGTGAGGGAGAAAATAGGCCCCCGAAAAGCGTAGAAAACCATGTTTTCTTCGATTCCTCAGGAAGAATGTCTTCATCCGGTCGCGTCCGTGCTAGGACATCATCAAGGAAGCCTGAGTACACGACGATGCCACCGCCTCCATCGGGACCAAAGCCATAGGAAAAGGCATTTGATGCATCGGGCTTATTCACGATAAGTAGAGAGTACGGTGGGCCTGCTATCGTGTGGGGGGTCCTGGGATAAGGTATTTCCCATTTGCCTTGACTCATGTTGTCGCACCAGCACCGAATATATTCAGAAGCGCGGGGACGCGGGCGGAGGGGATGTGAAGCGGGAGGAGGCATTGGCGGATGGTCCTGACACTCATCAAACCAACATTCATATGAAGTAGGCTCATTAGTCAAGACGGGTATAGCACCCTCAAGTTTCCGCAGCGTCGAGTTTACCCATGCGTATCTCCAGTCCGTGTTAGGTATGATTTTCGGTGGCTCGTCATGCGCGAGAATCTCACCGACCGCACTGTACCAACCAGGCCCAGCGAGCTGTTTGGCGATCTCCTCTTCCTCCTCTGGAGAAAGGATGATCATTCTCCATCTGAGGGGTGTTTAGTCCTTTGCCAAAAGAGAGAGAAAGGAGGTTTATAACGAACCTCCCTGTCAAAGGGGTCTGTTCTAAGCTGGCTACTATTGTCCCCCAGAACAGTGCGGATGGCACTAGTAAAAGGATGTAAAGGAAATATTTTCGATGTTGTATTTGTTTCATCACCCGCGCGACCGTTTCTTCTGATTTCGGCACACCATGGAGAGCAGCATACTTTAGTTTTCGTCTAGACTTGGCGTTTGTGAGAACGATAACCGGCATAAAGGTTAGAACTATTCGGGCAGCGGTTCGCGCCAGTTCCAAAGACGTCGAAGCCTAAATATATTGAATGAGCGCTTTAGATGTGGCTTTAAACCAATAAGAAGGCCATACCTTCAGAAGGGCAGCAAAAAAAGGAATTAGAGGAGCGCCCTGCTGTCGAGGTGTCGAATGAAAGGCAGCGACTGACGTCGTGGGATGGCGATAAAGGTGCGAGCTCGATGGGACCCATCGGGGCAACGAGCTAACAGAATTGAGGACATTCGAGGGGCGTATTTGACGAGACAAGGGGGCTGGCGTCGAGCGGATGAGTTGCCGCAACATTGTGCATGGTCGACGTCGCGTTCGATCAGGTTTGACTCAAACTTGTCGACTTTGGGATCTTCGCCGCAGCCGAGGCACGTGCCAGAAACATACGCGTTCCTGCCTCACTTCGGCACTCATTGTTCGTTTCCTGGTGGATATATGGGTGACAAAAATATGTACAGTACATGAAGCTATTTCATCTAGCTAGGGTCATGATATTATCCAAGTGCGAACTCGCAACGTTATAATTCATCAAGAAATGAAGGATGCCTCATTAAAGACATATCCATTGACCTCCAAGCCAGACGAGAGGCCAGGAGTAATGCCCTCTGGACCAGTGACCGACAGAGTTGCCTTGTTGTACCACTGGGGGAAAAGTTAGTTCGCTTAGAAGTCAGAAGAAGAAAATTCAACAAACCTGGTAGATGTATGGCTTTGTTCCAGCAACGTAGTTGACGGCCATCTTCAGCACATACGGAATTTCCGCAAGTACATCAACCTTCTCAATGAGTCCCTGGGGGTTGTTAAGCTCCCCGACATCAACTTCCAAGGCCGCCTTGATAGCACCTGGTGCATCAGCAAGGATCGACGGCGCCTGCCATTCCCAACGAATCTGTCGAGGTTGATTGTAGCCTGTGTCCGGATCATGAACAGCATTTAGGTGAGTTGTCCTTGATACGACAGCTCCAGCTTGCTCCTCTCCTGGCCACTTGGTATTGGCGGTCACCGCGACGAGCTTTCCCCCGACCACGAGTGACCCGACATTGACCCAAACACCACCAGATCCGGCACCTTTGCGACCATGGGAATCGCATGTTTTGAACTCCATCTGAATCGCTGACACCCCCCCGTGCTCCTCACTCTGGAAGTTTCCGAAATTCCAGGAGGCGGCCAGAAGATTGGGGCGCATGCCCTGGATAGCCTGCACCATCATACTCGACCCTTGATATGTTGTAGCCTTTCCAGCGCTAATGACGTGACCAGTGGCCTTGCAATAAGGCCAGAATCGATGGATGGCATATCCCTCAGCCTTCTCGGGGTCCGGCCCAAAGTATGTGAAGCCCCCTTTAGGGCCATTTCCCACCTTCCAGCCGGGAACAGCGGCTGGACGTTGAATGTCGAAAGAAAGCTGCAGGTCAGCAGCGAGGTTGGCGACAACAGTGTATGATTCAGGATGATCTGATCCAGGGGCATGCTTATAAGTGATCGAGAACTCGTCCGCTTTGCTGGAACGTTTGTCGAGGCCAGGGGGTGGTGTGACGAAATTGTTCACATTAACGGATTTCCAGATAATCTGCTTCGTCTTAGAGTCATAGAGCTTGAAGACGAACTGTATGGTTGGGTACCACAGGCTGGGAACGGTTCTTGAGTTTACATCGATCTCCTCGTGTAAGACCTTTACTCACCCAACAGCGGAATGGATCACTTGGATAATGAGGATTGATCCATCGTCAGCGGAGATATAGAATATCTCTGTTTCAGTAGCGAAGCCACTAGCACATGTCCATTCCGTGTCTTTGGGGGTAAGCTCCCCGAACAGTTCGTTCTCCTTGAACGCGTCTGAAACCGGGTGCAAGTTCTGAGCAGCAGGATCAACTGGAGGGGAGGTTCTAAGACGATGTCAGGATTGAAATAGCTGCATAGCCAGATACTCACGAAAATATGGATGAGAACATGGTGGTTGTCAGAAGAGAGTGAATTCAAAATGAGACTCAGCCGAGACTATCTCCGGATGACCATCGTGATTTTCGGTCTAAGGTCAGAAAATCATTGTCTGTGCGTAAGAATATTATGTGTGACTACATACAGGTATCAAGGCCTCGCGAGGATATATACGTATACTACGATTATAGTAGGTCATCGAAATCTGTCTCGCTTCGCGGACGTTTACGGCTGCCATAACTCGAACCATCTAACGCGCTCTGTATAATGCTTGATATATCAAGATCGTTCCAAAGATCGCCATTTAGAGAAGGATCCTCCGGAACCTGCCAAAAGGTATCTTCAATATGAGGAATCGGTGATGCGTTCGCGACAGTTTCAATCGCCGGTACAAGAGTCCCCTGAAGAAATTCAAGTGGAGGTCATACCTGATCAAGAACAAACTTACGATTGGTTCAGCGGGGGAGGCCAGATTCGGGTCGTCTGAGTTAGCATCATACACCCATGTAACGCGATCAGGGCCTTTCATGTCCTGCACAGCGGGTTCTTCTTCAACAATAGTAACTGTGAGTTCATTGGGAGGAACGGGCGAGGTAGACGTTTCTATAAATAGTTTTTCAAACCTCAAGGTTCCATTTTCCAAACAATCGAGAAGAATTTTGTTTTGAAAAGCTTTCAGAGATGACGGATTTGCTGCCGGAATTTCTGTTGGCCATCCAATGACGCGAACACCATATACATCCAATCGGTCGTGATTTGTCCACTTCATTTCAGCATTTCGTACACCACTCACTGATCTAGCGTTGGATGAGTAACGTCAAAGGACGCAAGTAGTATGCATATTCCTTACCTCAAGGCCTTTCGTACACCATCATACAGTTCGTTTTTCAACGATTTAGCACGGGGGAGCTTTGCAGGCAGTGTGGAGGAATCGAACGGTGATGGTTCGGGCCGTGGTATTTGAGGGAATGACATTTCTAAATCTCGAAGACAAAAGGCTTTGAAGCCTTTTGCGCCTGCATCTCCTCCTCCTCGCAAACCGCGCCAATACTCCCGGCCAATGACGGTACCTCCAAGGAAACCTGCATCTGACGTACTCAGGGGATCCACAGCAAGGACAAATGATTGAATCCCTGCGACCTCAAATAAAGTCTCCAGCATTTTGGATACATCGTAGAGTACAGATCGCACTGGTAAAAACATAATCAGAAGATCTAATCGTCCCCGCCTATTGCTAGAGCCAGACCTTTTGCAGCGTTATCGTGCTGGAGTGTGGCATCTTCAAATGTTGGTTGGAATAGATATTTGGAATGCCATTCTGCAACTAATCGCCGAGTCTATAGATGTAACTATAAGAAAAATAACCAGATGTTAAAGGCAATCCCAGGAGACCTCTTCGAATGAACGAGATTCTCTGTCCGCGAAGGCTTGAATGTCGGCAAGGCTGCGTTCCATGAAAGTATCCAACCTTTCTTGGAAAAGCTGGTCCGGGGGACTATCTGGAGCAACGCTGAAGTTGAAATCCATCATGAGCAGCCGAGAGGAGTAAAAGAAGAGCTCTGGCACAGCTCTCAAGATCTGCTTGTCGGACCTGCCGAGGTCGTCGTGGGCGTCTACGCAACTGGTACGACTGTCAAAAGGACCTCCCACGTGATCACCAAAAAATCGCTCTTGCTGATCTTCTCACTCATCGAAGCGATGGGCCGAACACGAACCAAGAAAAAGGCCGCGTCCAAGGCCACAGATCCCCCTATTCAGCACAATACTGCGGAAAATGTTCCCTCTTTGGCGGCTCTTCTCGAAAAAGCACAATCTCTAATAATTCAGTGTGACTACGAATTGGCTCAGCGCTTTACTCGACGGATTCTTGAACAGGAACCTTCTAATGCAGAGGCGAAAGAGATGCTAGGGGTCTCCTTGCTAGAAACTGGAGATATCGACGCTGCAAGAGAGGTACGCGAAGAATTGGTTCATTGAAAGAATAAACGCTAATCTCTATATAGGTGTTTCTGTCCTTACTTCCACCCAATCCAGATGCCCCGTCACCTCCTCCTCCATCAGCACATCTTTATCTCGCTCAACTCAATGACGGAGATCCCCGATTAGCCTTGCAGCACTTCCAGGCTGCAATAGACATTTTGTCTGTGCAGCTCAAGGGCAAAGAACGTGCTACAGATGAATCTAGCCAAAACGATGAGGCTGAGCTCAAAAATAATATCGTGCGTGCACTTGTGGGCCAGGTAGAAATCTGGATGGATCCTTCCTATGAACTCTGGTAAGGCTTTCTTTTCTCTTTGCCAGTATTCAAACAATGTTATTTTCCCGAGGCCAGCTTCGAACCCGATGCAGATAAAACTTGCGAGAATCTCATTGCGCAAGCGTTGCAGATAGATTCAAATAATCCTGAAGCTCTGCAAACACTTGCATCTGTGCGGATGTCGCAGCAACGGCCAGATGACGCAAAAGAATGTCTTGAAAAGGCCTGGATGGTTTGGAAAGACTTGGACCTAGGTTTTTTGCGAATTTTTCTGAGATCGCAAGCTTCTTGACTGACATCACTCTGAAGATGATCCAAAAATTCCCCCAATGTCGACTAGGCTGGCATTTGTTAGGCTCTCCCTTGAGCTCTCTCTCTATACTCCTGCGCTTCTGGTCCTACATGGTGTGATGTCTTCGGATGACCAGGAAGTCGAAGCTTGGTATCTGGAAGGATGGTGTTTCTTCATGATGTCTGAACAAGCACAGGAGAGTGGTGGAAAACTCGACGACCTGACTTGGCAAGAGCTTGCAAAAGATGCAAGGGATTGCCTCGAGACATGCAAAATCGTGCGCCTGTCTTCTTAACCTCAGTCCTTCCACAACACCAATATCTTTATTTCTAGCTTCATACAAACCAAGAACACCCAGATACGCCTCTTCTCGAGCACGTCACAGAACTACTAGGAAAGCTGGATGCTCTAGGAATCAAACCTTCACCAATAGAGGCTGAAGAGGATGAAGGAGACGACGGATGGGAGGACGCTGATGACAGTGATGGAGACGTTGAGATGCAATAATTATTTTTCTATTGGAGTTGTCTCCATACTACGCCTAACAAAAGTAGTATATGTAGTCTGTAGAACGTTTGGTTTGATGAATACCTACCTATTTGATGTATTGACGAGTCAGCGTTCAACGTTGAACTACGACGGCCACGACCTCACGAATCTTTACGGAATGAACGTCTAAGGGAAGCGGAATGAACTAGACATACCCTCATTCTTCCTTTTGGATCTCTACTTATCTGCTATTCATACCTCTTCTCACCTCGACGATGGCCAGGCTACGCCGTGAAACGCATGACAGCACGACGACTCAAACACCAACTAAACCGCTCCGGATTGTAGCATCTGGCACCCTTTTCCTCACCCACACACTATCACTACCAAATCATCCCGCGCCTTCATCTGTTGTACGCGCGCACTCGGTTGAAAAGAGACGAGGTGGCTCAGCAAACACGGTATGTAAGAACTTGACTGATCTTGACAAAACCAACGAGCTGATCTCTGTCCAGCTTCTTTCCTTGTTAGCCCAATTTCAGTCTGTCGAAGCTGTCCTTGTTGCTTCACTTGGTGGCAATGAAGAAGGCCAAATGGTTCTCAAAGATCTAGAGAACGAGGGGGTCATCACACGATATTGCAAGATCTGGAAAGACTTTGGTGTGCCAAGCGCCTGGGTGCTGCATTCTGGTATGTTATAATCTAGCAAGGCCATTCCAGACATTGAGCTCTTGATCTGTTTTGTAGCTGAAACAAACACGCGAACCGTCGTGAACCACAATCCTCTGCCAGATATAACACACGAGGAATTCGTGTCGATTCTCGGTCCCTTGCTCGCGCCAGAGAACTATCAACAGCCTTCTTCCCCTGGGACTCCCACCTCTCCCAGCAGTATACCTCCCTCTTTGCAATATGTCGCTCCAGCATCGACACCCAGGCCATCTCAATCTGGCCCTCGCCCTCCCCCGTTTCTTTTCCATCCTAACAGCCCTGCTCCTTTTGACTGGTTACACTTTGAAGGAAGATCTGTAAAAACTACGCTAAATAATATCACAGGAATAGATGGACTGGCGAGGGAAAGAAAATGGCGGAGTCACTGCGTATTTAGCCTCGATGTCGGCCGAAAGGGCAGGCAAGGAATTGAAGCGGTGTGAATCCTTTCTTTTTAGTACTTCTAGCGTTGCAAGCTGATCTCCAAATCAGTTGATCCCCCATGGCGATGTTATCTTCGTCAATAAATACTATGCAGAGGCCAAATCTCCCGACTATGCAACCACTCCCCGCGCCTTCCTCCTCTCATTGACGAATATTGCTCCACCACATGCTCTACTAATCGCTTATTGGGGCAAGGAAGGCGCCGCAGTACTGTCGCTTCCAACCAAGGAGTATTTCCAGAGTTCTAGTTGGGTTGAGGAGCCACCCTCCGCAACTGCAGCCATCGACGACAGTCATCTGGGAGCTAGGATCCCTTTGGAGCAACTTTCAGTACGAAGTGGTAGCGACTTCTGGGCTGGTGCCAGGGGTCACACTCCATCCTCGAGTGGAATGTTCTCTGCTGGGTACACATCAGATGGCGCTGGGAACGAAAGTGGTATAAGCTATTCCACAACTTCGACTGGGAAAAAACGTGCTCATCTTCATCGTCGCGGGAATGGGACGACGAATGAGGACGACGATAACGATTCACAGGGCACAGAAATGCCTGGTGATGACGGTGATGATGACAGTATAGTCGATGAAGTCGGAGCTCAGGATGCCTTCGTGGCTGGGATGATCTACGCATTAAGCAGGCGCATCGCTCCTGGTTTCCCTTATACCCCTGCCTGGACTCGCGAGGATTCGGGTGTTCCTCCGGAATCTGAGCGAGGGCGGTGGCGGTTGGACGAATGCCTACGGTGAGTGTCTTCGATTGTGATGTTGCGCGTGTTAAATGTTATGTATTCACTAGGTTTGCGACTGAGCTTGCTGGGCGCAAGGCACGGCAAAAAAACTGGGCTGGGCTTGCGGATGAGATGACAAGGGCAGGATGGTTTGACTCATTATGATTACTACGACCTCACATATCCAAGGAATATATCAAGAACGATGTACTACACCCTATTAATGCTTTTCTTTTCTTTGCATTCGTCTTGGCACTAGCCACAGTTGCGAATAACATAACCTGACCGATTCGACCTTCCCGCTATATATGTATTCTTACTCGCATTGTTTATAAGGCTTATTGGCCGGCCTGGCCTACATCTACAGCTTATTACACATACACCACGGCTCCTCTATAGGCACCGATGTAAGCTCATTTGAAACACATAATTTACTGTCTGATGCATTAATAGAATGTCTATCGGAGAAGAGGAGTGGCTAGAAAGCTTTAAATATATAATATTTGTATGTAACCACATGCTCATCACACATTCAATTCCCCCGAAATACCACGCCAAAACGCACACCTTTTGGACAAGGTGTCCCACACATCCTCCATAGCAATGCCTCCAGGATGTAGGAGCATCCTAGGGCCCTTTGAGTTGGTCACCGGCTAATGAGGCAATAGTTGAGTCAATGGCAAGACTCATACTGCGTATATGTAACTGACCTCCCAAGTTGGACCATCTTTCGCACTTGGGCGTAGGTCAGTAACAAATGTCGTCCAATATCCTCGCATAACTGCAAAGAGGGCGTTCACGTCCTGATTAGTAGTAGGCTTAGATGGAAAGAAGGCCTCCAGGTCTGCTCCATGGGACGAGCCCGAAATCGGGTTATCATAACTAGTGGTACACCTTAAGTCAGCTGTGCACGAGAACAGCAATGCAGACTCACCGGAATCGATATGCCTTGAGCCCATGATCGAATGCGGCTCCAGTGATCAACCCTGCTGGGCAGACGTACCTCATGTCGCCATACATCCGTTGTCCCTGCAGACTTAGATTATCAAAAGAACTCGGAGGGTATAAATCCGCAACAGCTTTATCGAATGAAGGCCGTGTTAAACTCGCAAATTGGCCTCGGAGAAAGTTGTACACTGTCGTCTGGGATGCATTTGGCATTGATGTGTTGGCGGAAGGATCCCGAAGTGACCTGGACCAATTGGCACCCTCATTGGTGTTAGCGCTACAACAATCCTCACATGAGTGTTTGTTTGGCGGGAAGAAAAATCGAAGCGTACCCGAAAAGAACGGGTACTTTACTAAACTTTCCGTTTTTAAACGCCTCAGTTGGCCTATCTCGAAGGAATGAACCATCGAGCACTGGTGAGAATGTATAAAGAGTTGCCGGGCGGGCAAGAATAGTCTGCCTGCCCGCTGACGCGAGCTTGTCTGCCGTAGCTGCTCTCAAGCAGTTCATGACATTGACTCTAGAGGTACAGCCACTGAAACACAATCAATATGTATAACGACACAAAATGCTCGATAGCACACAACTTACACAAATCCAGCAAATTGCTGAAATACGCCTTCCACATAAGCATCGTTGTACGATGGCATGAAGCTCAAAGAAGGGCTGTCTCCCATTGCCGCGCGGAAAAGGCCTTTTGAATCACCACCTTCGCCTATGAGCTGTATTTCATATAGACATAAGGACGAGAACAGATAATAATAAAAATTGCGTCTTTCCTGAAACATGATGGAGCCAGCACCCGCAGACTCTCCCCATATAGTGACCCGACTTTCGGAAGCAGAAACAATTCGGCTTCAGGTCTAAAGAAAAATGCAATAGCAACGCCACTGACCTTTTGTCACCGCCGAAATGCTCGATATACCGTTGTACCCAACGAAGGGCAGCACGCTAGAAACGGGAAGATAAGTAATGTCCTTGATTTGTTTTATTTAGTCACAGAACCTGATCCAATAGTCCGGCATTCAAAGCGCCGTTACTTTTCAACTCAGAACCCCCTTGAAGTCGACTTGAGCATGTTTGAGAGAACTAGTCAAGGCTCAACTTACCAAGGAACCCGAATTGACCTAGTCGATATTCAAAGGAAACAAAAATCATGGGTGGTGCTGGAGACTGCAATAGGGAATTTGGGATGAAATCATGTGTACTTCCGCCTTGAAAACCTCCGCCTGTTAGAAGAAAATGTCATTGATTGTGGCCAAACAAGGAAAACTAAGACTACTTTCCATGGAACCAAACCATGACAGGAAGCATTTTGTTTGAGCCAGTGGTAGGAACGTAGACCTTTATAGAAATTCAGCAATGTTGAACTGTAAAGAATGGCCGAAACTGGGCTCACATTTCCAAATAAGCAGTCTTCTGAATATCCAGCTGGGACGGACGTTTGGACCGTTTGGACACATTTGTTACGGAACTTGTATTGGTTTAGTAAGGACTCACAAGAAGGGAATCAACCTTGTTACCTTTGACGCATCTACTGCTCCAAGAGGGTGACTCGGAGGTGACACCGGTGCTCTCCAGCGAAGATTTCCGACTGGCGCGTCTGCATATCGGACACCCTTGAAAGAGACTATCCCAGTAGTCTTATCCTTGATGCCGGTGTAAGTCCCGTCTATACAACTCCATTGTGAGTTGATGTCATTGCATATTATATGTGTTCTTCACACACAGTCCAACGTTACTGTGGTTCCCACATCGCCGTACGCTGTGAAGAGCACAGATAGAATGACGCCTATTAACAGAAGCATTAGTTTTGAAGCAAGCGAGAAATGGGGAGAAGCGACGCCATCTGTCTTTGTAAAGTAATTTATATCTCTGGATCACTCCACGCATCAACAGAAATTGTGAGATGAGATGTTCAACTGATTTGTAACAGGAAGGGAAAACGTTACGCCGGTTTCATGGTCAAGTTGATCAATGGAGTTTCCTGCACAGCAATCAAGACGTACTAGGATGGGCTTTTTCACACATTAATGTATTTTGTTTGGATATATCGTCTACTAGAGTATCAATCTACTCGTCAGCTTGTCCAGCAGTGATGACATCATCTGAGGATATCGTCAGTGTGGGTGTCACGCCATAGAAATCAATTCAAACATACCAATTTTCAATACAGCACGAACAAGCTAATGTCAAATGGGAGTGAGTTATAGCACGGTGCTGATGAAAAGGAAAGTTACCTGGGTAGCTAGAAGGTACTGCTGCCTTTTGGAGATCAGAGGGTCATAGACGAATTGCTTTTTCATGTCTGGCGTCCCATCAGAGTCGGGCTCCGCGATTGATGGTAAGGGACGCACCATTTTCGCCACGGTCGTTACAATCAATCCCAAGCTTTGAGTCCTTCTCGTTAATCTGCCTGCTCTTGACTTCGGCAAGAGTTTCTATTGGCGATAAGCCACTGTTCTCTGCCAATGCAAGAGGGACAGCATCAAGGGCAGAAGCGAAAGCACGCATCGCATATTGTTCAATGGAAGGGATCTGTTCCCGACTTCAAGGTGAAACATTTTCTGTGATAGGGAAAATACCGAACGTACCTCGTCAGCAGCCTTCGAAACTGCTATCGAGCAGCTAATATCCGCAGCACCTCCACCGTACACGACACGGTCATCAACGACAAGGTTGCGCACGGCACATATCGCATCATGAAGAGCACGTTTAGCTTCGTCAACGATCTAATCTCCAAGTCAATCAAGTAAAACTATTTATCAGTATGGCGCACATTACCATTTTATTGCTACCGCGAACGAATATCGTCACAGCGCGAGAGTTGGCGCAGTCCTCAATGACCAACATCTTGTCTCGCGTCGTTCCAAACGTGATCTCGCGCACGACACCAGCTGTTCCAAGCTTCTCCTTGGTAAGATCTTCGAAGCGGGGTACAATACGGCCTTGTGTCGCGATCGCAATGAGCTATGATCAGAGTTGATCAGTTCACCGAACATAATTGAGTTACGGGCATACCTCAATTTCAGGTCCACCAACCCATCGCACCGCTGGAAGGTCGTTTTGCATCAACAAATGGTTGGCCTCGTCATCGAAACCCCACTGGCAGATGACCAAGTTTGCCCCAGTATCTTTGACCCTTTTTATCATATCCGCAAATTTCTCCTTCTCGTACTCCCGGAGCTTCTTGTACTCATCTACAGTGGTAATGTCGAGCTTATGCTTGGTCTTGGGGCGAGGTGGCTCAAATGGACATGTAAGAATGGCGAGGCGGGCATCCTTGACAGAATGGGGCATTTGTGGGTGGGAGAAGTCTTTGTCGATGAGAACACCCTTGATTAGAGTAGTGTCAGCTAGTGATCCTCCCACTTTGCCATCGACCTTGATGAGGTCGAATGGAACATCGCGTCGTTCTAGATCTGCTACTGTGAGGACAGCATCAACAGCGATCTGCGCGAATTGTTGGTGCTCCTTGGAGACACTGAAAACATAGAAGTCAAGACACTGCCCACACCAGTAAACAAAACGCCATACATCTTGCTTCCAAGACTGGTCATCGCTGTTTTCAAAAGGTTTCCTGTGTTTTCTCTTGAAAACTCCACGCGATCTGAGATGCGGTCAAGCTCTTCGACAGCGACTGCGCAAGCGCGGTCAAATCCATCTGCAATGCGAATGGGGTGAATGCCCCGGTCGAGGAGAGCTTCGCTTTGCTCCAGGAGTGCACCGGCAAGTACTGTTCAGAATATGAGGAAGATCCTGCGATGGATGGGCCACTACGTACCAACGACACCGGTTGTACCGTCGCCGATTTCGTCATCCTGACTTTTAGATAGCTGTACAAGGAGTTTTGCAATTTGATGCTCGACCTCCATCTGTCCTAGGATCGTCGCACCATCGTTAGTCACTGTGATTTCGCCGTCGGGTGATATCAGAATTTTGTCGAGCCCTATGAACAATTTTGGTCAGCGAGGCTTATGACTTGAATGTGATGAATAAAAACCTCGCGGGCCTAGAGAGGTCCTGATTATATTGGAAACGGTCCGTGCAGCGAGGATGTGAGACTATCAGACATTCAATACAAGGTCGATTTGAAGCAAAATCAAGGCAGACCTTGATTGCCTCGACACCATGGCTCCTGGTTTTCTTTGCTTGCTCCCTTACGATAATGAAAGGTCGACCATACTGGGAGACAGTTATTACAGCAAAAGGCTTAAAAAGGCTGGATTACCTCGTCAGTAGCGTAGACAGCCTGGTTGGGATCCATTTTGAGGATTGGCCTGCACGCGTCGCGATTATGGAAAGATGTGTGACGGTGTGACGCGTGACATCGGAGATTCAGACCATCAGCTTGTCAGTTGGGACAGCATTCCATCTTCACTTACCGCGTTTACCAATCCTCCCACTCAAATAGCATCGTAAAATCGCACCATGGAGCACGAAATCGATGGTTGGATCGAGCAATTAAGCCAATGTAAGCAGCTCACAGAGAACGATGTCAAAAAGCTCTGCGACAAGGTCAGCACGTCGTGCCACCTCTTCGCTTCTGATCTGACGATACTCTCTTTTAAAGACCAGGGAGATCCTGATGGAGGAGTCGAATGTACAACCAGTCAGGTGTCCTGTCACTGTGTGTGGTGACATACACGGCCAATTCGTACGTTCAACTCTTATCTTTTGTGGACAAACCGTGACTGTTCATCGTCTTCCCCAACAATCGCGCCATCTTCAATTAGCATGATCTCTCCGAGCTCTTTCGTATTGGCGGAAATTCTCCAGATACCAACTATCTTTTCATGGGCGACTACGTCGACCGCGGTTACTATTCCGTCGAGACCGTCACACTGCTCGTGGCCCTCAAGTTGCGTTACCGCGACCGAGTAACCATCCTGCGCGGAAACCACGAGTCAAGGCAGATCACGCAAGTGTACGGATTCTACGACGAGTGCTTGCGCAAATATGGCAACGCCAATGTGTGGCGATTCTTCACCGACTTGTTTGACTTCCTACCCCTCACCGCGCTCATTGACAACCAAGTACGTTATATCCTGACCTCATTCTCCTTCCCATCCCCTTCCTTCACACTCTTCTTTTGTTCCACTTCACTGTCTGTCACTTTATTATAACCCAAATCAGGAGTGTTTGCTTTTCTTCAACATTCGGTCCGGGTGCCTCGCGTGATTGATCAAGCTGATCACACCCCTTGTAGATATTCTGCTTGCATGGCGGTCTTTCACCATCCATCGATACCCTAGATCACGTCCGCTCCATCGACCGAGTGCAAGAGGTGCCACATGAAGGGCCTATGTGTGATCTGCTATGGTCAGACCCTGATGATCGCTGTGGCTGGGGTATTTCGCCCCGAGGGGCAGGTTATACCTTCGGACAGGACATTTCAGAAGCCTTTAACCATAACAATGGACTCACCCTTGTTGCGCGGGCACATCAGCTGGTCATGGAAGGTACGTGCTGTGTCGTGTGCCCGCAAGACATTCTAATGATCTATCATTATATTGAATAGGCTATAGCTGGGGTCAGGATAGAAATGTAGTCACTATTTTCAGCGCACCGAACTATTGCTACAGATGTGGTAATCAGGCTGCAATTATGGAGATAGACGAAAAATTATCTTACACCTTGTACGTGCCAACCTTCTGGCCCTCCAGTCTCTGACCTGATGCGTTTGTTTGTAGCCTACAATTCGACCCTGCTCCACGGGCTGGAGAACCTCTCGTTTCACGACGCGTACCGGACTATTTCCTCGTAAGCTTCGACTATTTATGTCTATGGTGCATAGGGTCTGAATTGATTGGCTTTCTCAATAGTGATTGGACGTTAATACCGTACATACATCGCTTCATCCGTGTACCGTGATTATTAGAGAGATCTCGCCTAGCCTCCATGCAAAAATCACGACCTTTTTCCTCAAGCCGTGATCACACTGTTATCGCTGCATCGCATACGGGTTCTTCGCATGTCTTTTCCTGCCCTTACCTCTGCACAAGATTTTTTCTTATCTCTTGTTTCCATCTGCATCGCTCATGTTAATTTATACACCTTTGCGGTTTTTTCTGACAGACGATAGGGGCATGCCCCCTTGCCTCGTGGTTTAAGTGTACATGGAATGCCAATCATAACGTACAACCAAACCAGATATCTTCCGAGAATGAACATTTACGCATATCCTTTCGTCGAATCATCTTCTACCATCGTCGTCTTCTTTTCGACCTTCTTTACTACAGTCTTGTAAACCTCTTGTCCGTCTTCCTGCCCCGGAGCATGACCAAGCGGACCATCCACTGAGTCTCGAGGATATTGAGCAGTGGTAGTACTCTTGCGATCATCTGGGGTATAACGAGATGCGACGTACTCGATGGTTTTCTCTTGCAACTCTGTCGTGGTGAACGGGTCTGACCTATCGGCCTGATAACATGTTAACTGGCTACTAACCAGGTCGACATCTGACCAACCTTGATATCAGCTTCTGATTCACTAGCGAGGGTTTCGTTCCATCCGGGAGCGTTAGGATGCGGAGTAGACGTCTTGTGCTGCTGGTTCCTCAGGTTCCTCATTTTCTCCGTTTCCAAAGTCTATTAACAGTTTTTGAGTTCTAACCCAGGACATAGTATGCATTTTAACACACATGTGGATCGTTATCATGCATCGTGCTAAACGAGAGCATTAGCACTGCCTAAACCGCGAATTACTAAGAGGCTGAACCTCATGTGCCTATTGAGTGTGAGTCCGGACCTTGCGTAGGCCAAACCACCGGGCGTGCTGCGCACTGCATTGCGGTTGTTGATGCGTCGAAAGGCGAAACGGGTATTGACTAGAAAAGTCATTGTGAGAGAAAGAACTTGGATCCAAGGCTTCTGGTGGGCCTTTATATGCGGAAATACCAAGACATGACGTCAGCGCACTTGAGGCTTATCACCATGATAATATTGACGGGTGGAGTTATTTCGTTGTACGCATACGGATTTCCGCCTTGACCCTCATGGGATTCATGGAAACCATGGAATAGTATCCACAATTACATTTCCATTGATCACCGCCCGTATCCATGATTCCGTTCCTGGCCTCTGTAGGTCCATCTAACATGGTTTTAAAGTGTAGAACCCAATGGATGAGCACGGCTACCCACCACCAGCGTACTTATATCCACTCGCAATGCCGGTTATCTCGAGCTCGTCCTTTTTGTTAAATCTCGATGCTCAGGGTTCACGCAACAGCTCTGTAACAGAGCTTGCTATCTTCAACGGGTTTGCAGTGGTGGCTCTTGTGCTTAATCTAGCTGTAATTGCTCCTACGCTCTGGTCTCAGCATATCCATCGACGGAAGGGATGGTACAGCTTGATCATTTCGTGGATTTTATACTCTATTTCATATCTTCTGATCATTGGACGTCAAACGGGACCAGACCCGCCGTATGGATTGTGCTTAGCGCAGGCCGTGCTGATATACGCGTCCCCGCCTTTGTACGTCGCCCTTGATATATCTTGAAGCATTGCATAAAAAGAGAGATTGATTACCTGCCGCAGATGTGCTATCGGTCATACATGTTTAGTTATTGACGTTGGTGGATTTCTTTCTCTCGGTTGCTTCAGCCGTATCAATGCAGTGGGACGTATTGCAGTATTACCTTCTCGCGTCATCTTTGACATTTGGGAAGAAAGCACCAAGTGAATGGGTATCGCGAATGGTAATATCCTTTGTCCACTGTGTCCCATTTTCATTATCAACTTACGACTGCTTCCCAGCTTTTAGCATTCCCTTGGATTGTCTTTGGCATATTGACCTATACCGTCCTTATAGTAACTAATTTTTATGCCTGGATCATCCTCATCTTACACCATCGTTTTTACTTGATTGCAGTTAATTGATAATCCTTCAGTAGTGATGCGCAACCCCAATCACTTCTATTGCTACATCAAGGCCCCGGCACCGTGTGTCTATTTTTGAAATGCACCCAAAGGCCTAGTAATTGACAAGGCATCACACGCATAGATTTATGGTTTCAGCGGCCATTATCTTTGTTACATCTGCGATTGTTCTTTCCGTAGAAGGTGAGCTACAATTTACTCGGACGTCCTAAACCGCAATAAATTTTCTAGGTTACACGGCTCTCATTCTTTATCGATACTGGGGTTTTAGATTATCAAGACTGAGTAACGCACATTTATCCATGTCAATGTTCCTTCGTTTGGCAATCTTTACCGCCATGGCTATAATAGCTGCCGGGTATGTACAGGTAACCTTGAATGCATTTGAGGAAAATCCATCCTCTTCCTAGGTTGGATTTGGCCACAGTCTCTAACTTCGGCAAAAATTCATCCACCTTGGCTATCTTTTTGACAGTCAGTAAGTCATGCCTTCCACCTCGATGGATCTAGCACCCAGACACATGTTATGCAGTACCCATCCTGGCTGCCCTGACATTTGGAACTCAGAGGGTGAAATACACATCTACTCTTTTAACAGTGATAGTTGATGCGGCAAACATAGGATATCCTGCATGCATGGATGCTCTGGAAGCAACGCCCAACTGATTCGGAAGGTTTGCCTTCTGATTTCGCCAAATCTGATGATGTTCTGGAGCAAGACACAAGCAAGCCTTTACGAAGAATATCAAGTCACTCTAGGATGGAAATGCGCTAGTTCTCGTTATACGACCACTTACCCAATTATCCTTATTATGATAAAAAAAGACCCTGTTCATCATTGCCACTTGTGCCACCTCGTATACCTTCGGCAATTGCAAATATCAGGCCTTTAGAATTAAGCAACATGTCATGCCATATAATTGTGTTGCGTAACCCTGCATCATACGAACTTGAGCCCTCAGGCTGCAGGCTTGCCAAAGAGTACTACTCGGAGCGGCTGCGCTGATATTAACTAGCACTCGAGCCTGGGGCACGCCTGGTACACGCTTGTCATGAAATGGAAATTCTTGCCGTCTGCATTGTACTACATTCTCTGCTTAACCTGGCGGTAAGTAGTAGGTGGTGTGGAAATATTCGATATATTGCCAATAGCTTGCCGTCGGGGGTAGTGAATGGTTTTTTACTTATCGAGTTTTTAAGGCAAAAATAGATCAACAGGGAGTGACAGGCTCCGGGATAGCTAGTACTACTAGTAAGTACTGCTGAGTTTCATTGAGCATGTATGTGTGGTGGTCTTTTGAAAGGGGTTAGGGGCTGTGGGCTGATGCCATCACTGGATGACATTGATAGGAATTGGCAAGGTTTGCTGCTTGTCCACTGAGCCGCCATCATGCCTCCGCCAGCGGCAGCGACGGCGGATTCGCCTCGCCGTTCCCTTCTATTCTATGTCTTTGTGCCTCCTCTCGTTATCTTCTACATTGCCTACAACCTACAGCTTCATGTCATGTTCCCTCAGCTCACAGATCCAAAGGAACTTGGAGCGTTAGCTTCAAAAGCATTTTTTACTGTCTTCAAACCACCTCTTGGAAATACAGGATACGACGAGCTTTTCAACAAGGTACTAACAGGTTCTGAACACGGCACACGAAAGCCCTTTGTCCGTCACATTGTTGCCGTCGGAGACCTTCATGGAGACCTGCCCAACGCTAGGAAGGTTCTGCACTTCTCCGGCGTCACGGATGATTTTGGCAACTGGACAGGGGATGTGGACTTCTTTGTGCAGACGGGAGATATCATCGACCGGTGCGCTCTCCTTATTTTTCATTATTCGTGCATCCCTTAACTTTAGAACTACAGAGGTGACGATACCATTGCCCTGTTTGACTGGATGGATCAACTACGTGGTCAAGCAAAAGCTGTGGGTGGTACCGTTCTCAGCCATCTCGGTAACCACGAGTGGATGAATGCTATAGGTGACTCCTTCCCTTGATGCAACATTACCCCGTTCACTGATCACCTGTTCTTCCCGTTACGTTTGCAGGCGATTGGAGGTGAGTATGAATATATTTACCACACAACACATGCTGGATACACATATTTGTAGATACGTATACCCTACGGAGATCAAGACCTTTGGTTCCGTCTCAGAGCGCCAGAAGATCATCTCCACAGGCCGCATTGGTCGGACGTGGGCCACAAACTACACGACAACATCTAGATTACCCCTACACCCCTCACTTGGACCGCCTAATACCCCGTTCCCGCCCGAATCCAAACATCTACACTATCAGAAGGAAGATACAGAATTGGACACATCCTACTACTATGACGCTCATTTGCCCCTCTCACATTCCGCTATTTCTTTCGTGCATGGTGGTTTATCACCGACTTATCGGGACTTGACGCCCTTCCCAACGCGTATCAACGAGCTTTCCGACTCACTCCTCAAGAAGCTGCAGTCAAGGCCACAGCCTTTACCTCATCCACCTGCCAAATATCCAGGCCTTCCCGACAGTGTGTAAAGCCACTGCGCACGCGAGTATATCAACACTGAACTTGAATATCTTAGGTTCCACTGAGGCTGAGAAAGCATTGTACGATGCCAATGGTCCTCTCTGGTACCGCGGCTGGGCCTTGGATACTGAGGAGAAGGTATGCGCAGATGTCGAACCTGTTCTCGCGAAAACTGGGACGCGTCGTATGATTATGGGACATACTCCCGATTTTCATGTAAGTACTTTTATCCATGCGTGTGGAAACGTCTAAACATTCTGCCACAGAATATTCAATCTAGATGCAATGGAAAAGTCATCATTATTGACACTGGTTCGTCGCGCCCACTTGATATGTACATGGCAGTTGGCTTACATGCATTATAGGCATATCTCATGCATATGGTGGTGTCCTGTCCGCCCTCTCAATACATTACACCCTTACACCTACTGGCCCTACTGAGGAGCAACGATGGATAGAGAAGGAAGTTGTCAGCGCATTATACCCCGATAGACAGGAGGTTCTTGTGGTGGATGAGCGCGAGGTCGTCGGAGATTTCCATGCCAACTAGCTCCCAGAGTGCAAGAGAAATCTATATACATATGTATCTAACGAATTTATTAGGATGGATGGTTGTGGAAATGGAAAGAACTAATTGTAAAATGTCGAATATGATATATGTATAAGGTATTGTAGAAATATCCAGTCGAAGCGCATGCCAACCTTCACGCTATGATGCAACTGGACCCTGCGGGCTGAGCTTTCTGGTTTATCATAGCGAGCTTTGCAGCACGTTCTCTTTCGTCGACGGCGAACATAGTCCTCAAACTGTCGACCTCCTGGGACTTCTCTTGCAACTTCTCCGTAGCGTCCCTGGCTTTGTTCCGTACGATTTCCAACGATTCGGCCTCTGAATCCAACCGTGCTTGCGCAGTTTCGTACTTGGTGCGAGCAGCTAGATACAACGCTTCTTGCTTCTGACATTCCACTTGTAGCTTGGCACGTTTCTGGTGAGCTTTGGCCTCGTTCTGAAGAATGGTGCGTTAGGTCATGTAACCATTAGCAGTTATGGAAGCTGACATGGATTGCGTTAGCCTGATCCTTCTGGAGCATTGAAAGCTCGTGAATTGAAAGCCCAAGCGCCTGCTTTTCTGCTTTTCCCTCATCCTTGATAATCTTGGACAATCGTTTGCCATCTTCCGCTGTATGAAGTGGTCTTTATTGCGTAATATAAGGTGTGGAATGGATTCAACCTACCCTCGGACTTTGCGATCCGTGATCTATCCCTACGAGACAAATTAGCGTCTGCCGCGGCGGCGCGTGTTGTAAGGTCCTCGTGCGCTTGCGCAGTTGAATGAGGACCCGTCGTCGCTGCACCTCCGATGAATGTAGATCCTTCAATCGGCTGTCCAGTCGAACCCGTGAACATGCTTCGTCGTGAGGCTGACCGTCCAACGCCAGCGGCCCCTTGACTGGCGGCGCCTTGCGCCGGAGAGGGCGTTCTTATATCAAGAGCCCTGTGAGGATTGGGAGAAGGAGATCTTAAATCCTGGCCTCTGCGAATTGGAGATGGAGATCGTATGCTGACGTTTCTCTGAGGAGGGTTCAGCAATGCACTTTGGTGACTAGGTTGACCAGCCTGGTCAGCCCCAGGCTGCTGAGACTGAGAATCTGGAGGAAGGTCGACAGCTGGGAGCCAGCCCGAGTCGTCTTGCGGATGTTGAACAGTGTAATCCTTGTCCATGACATCAGCGCCACCCGTTTGCTTGGAATCTGGCAGAGCTGGGGGATGAGGGTCGGGCTGGTCGACAAGGGCAGTAAAGAACTGTTGCTGTTCCATGGGTGCGTCAAAGTAGATGGATCTTCCACTGTCTGGGGTGTCAGCCATGGACTAAGACCCGTAGTTGAAGCTATTTATGGCGAACTTTGCGCCGCATGATTGTCTTGGATGATCATTCTGAGTCGATCTTAACCGTCGGAACCACCAAAAATGCCGCTGTACAGGAGGCAGACGCTTCCAGTACCTGGCTAGAAGTAGAAAACCTAAAAACCTTACATGGTATCATTTTAATGGCAGCGAAGTTCGAACACTTGAACACCTTTGAATGTCATGATGCGATGCACGTGCCAGCATAACATACGGTCGTAGAGAGAAAACATCTCTTTTCGTACCGGCATTTGTATGGTGTATCATTCCTTGTCATGTATTTCATGCTGACCTTCTTAATCGTTCCTTTTACCGGGGTCCTTGTTAGACACAGGGTTGCGTATTACCCCAAGGCGACTCCCCTTCCGCAGGCTCAGGCCGTCGCCGACAGTGATATAGAGGCTGCTTTACCCCAAGCCACTAAGAACTCGGATATTCAACCGTCAAGCAACATTGCCATCACTCTCCCAGACGCAGGGTTTAGTTCAAATGGCCCGTCAGAAGCTGATCGTGTCGGGGCATGCCCTCCTATGCAGCAAGTACCAACATGCCCGTCATTTTTTGGTGTTGCAAAAAGAGTGTATCAGCTAGAAGTGTGTTTTCCCTTCATCACAATATCTCTGGATCTGATATATACTCCAAGGGTAAAAGTGGGTTTTTCAAGGGCGTCCGTAAGCTCCCCGTCTTGATCTCGTATCAATCATCTTCATTGAACCCATCCCTAAAGTCCCAACCTTCATTGTCGGCTTTCTTACATCGCTATTTGCCAGAAATTCCTTGCCGAGGCTGTACATTTCTCCTGCCCCTTCAATCAGAAATGGTTCCCTTCTCGGTTCGTTTGTTGGAGCCGTTTTCTATTGTTTTGCACTTGTCTGGGTATATCGGTATGTCAACATGTGCAGATCGAAAGGTTTCGATTTATACGCTCCGCAGATCTATCGTTGTGCGAGCGAGGCTGGAAATGTTTGGAACTAGTATCAAAGATGCCTTAGGCGCTCTCTGCAGCCATGAAGAACGCGCTAAACCCTACAAAACGCTAACACCGGCCCTTTTATCTGCACTCCTTGGCCAGATTTTGCTTGAATTCTTCATCTTTCGCCCTATTCGACAGCTAATCCTTGCACCGCCCAATCAACCTATGGATAAAATTTTCTTCCTTCGTCTGGGCGCGACTGGTCTGCTCCTCTTTATTGGCACCGTGATATCGGCACCATTGGACGTAATTGTTACACGGCTTGCAGCGCAGCGCACCTATGGCACTCCCGGGGTTGTACGAGAAGAGCAGGCGCCATTGGACGCGACTATGCCCGAAATGAAAGAGAAGGGCACCGACAAAGACGGCGAATTACAGCCCCACGCAGAGAATCTTGTCGTGCGGTGCGTGTGCGATTTTGAGAGGATAATGGGGGTATTGAAATTGACATCGGGCGGATATAGATACCGTGGAGAGGATTTGGAGCCGTACAAGAATGTGTATGACTGTGCACAGAAGATCATCAAGGAGGAAGGATGGAGAGTTTTATATCGAGGTTGGTTATTCACTCTCCTAGGCAGAATCTAGACTCGAATGCATCGAGACTTGAATCAAGCATCTTCAAGGAAGTTTATCACAATATTGAAAGCACAATGCACACTTTCTGGAGCGTTCTAGGACAGTGAACGAAGAGCGTTCATACCCATTCGGCGAATCCCCACCGTGGTTGTAATCTGAACAGTCTTCGGGGTTCACCAAACCTTTTCGTGTCGTGTAACCCTTCTCTGTACCTCAAGGCGGTGCCTTTGAGGTATCACCGGTATTTACCATCAGAGGAGTACGATCTTGCTCAGAGTCACCCCGAGTATACTAACGGTAGCCAATGGTGCTCTATCATACAGTGCATCGATAGCATAGCATCACAACGGCTCTGAGACGCATGGCTGTGGTTTCTTACAGCGGTTCCGGCAAACAGCAGTTAATGTCGGTCGGTAGCGGAGAGCGTAGTTGAGTTGAAAGAGACTCCATCGAGGGGAAGAATTCAGAAGAGTTGCCGAACATTACTAGTGCAACCGAACTTGCTGGAAAACCTTTCGATAACGAACAAGTAAGGAAAGGACATGCAAGCCATGTCAACCCAGATAATACAACACCATAGGCCGTATACATACATAACTTCAGATGATCTTGGCTATTTCATTGTCGATATATTCAGGTGTCGTCGTAGAGGCCCATCTGTTGACTAAATTTCCTTCCTTGTCAACAAGAAACTTCTCAAAATTCCACTATAAAGGGAAAATCTTAGCGACGGGATTCAATTCAGACTTCGATAAGTAAAGAGCCCTGCCTTTATCCTTGTAAAGCCCAGGAGGCCAGGTTTCTTGTCCTTGAGCCATTGATATACCTCGTTGGTGTTGGTGCCGTTGACGTCTGATTTCTTCATTAAAGGGAAGGTAACCCCGTGGTTCAAAGTGCAGAATTGGGCGATACCAGCGTCGTCCTCCGGCTCTTGTCCACCAAACTGTCGAGTTCCCTTGATCAAAACACATGAAGCAGCGCCGAGGCTTGTAGACATACCTGATTGCAGGGAAAACCAAGGATAACAAAATTTCTGTCTTTATATTTATCATAGAGTGTCTGAAGCCCTAACATTTCGGGTAAGCGGGATGCCTGGTGGCCTTCGGATCAGTTCCCACCGTTATATTGAGGCGTAAAGCCACTATAAACACTCAGCGAATCAGCTGAGATAATCTCAATGTTACAACAAACATACCAGGCTGAGGCGACATTGACAATCAGGACAGTCTTGCCCTTGAGCTGCGCAAAATCGTAGGTCTTGCCACCAGGAAGATCGGCCTTGAGGTCGTAGAAAGGCGACATGGCTGTTGAGAAAAGAGAGATGTGATTGAAGAAGACTCTGGTAATGGCTAGGCTTTTGCTTCAAGATCGTGTGAAAGGCGTGAGTACCCAGCCTAAACCGAAGCCAAAAATTTAGCAGACATGTCGCACAGAGAGGCTAAACGAATTACCAGGTCACCCACAGCTTTTGTACTCTCGATCTTCCTTCTCCTGTATCACAAGTGATTTTCTGGCGAAGTCCTGAGTAGCATGCGTCGATCATCTTCCTTATTGTCGCTAAAAGACAAGACGTGAGTAACTTGGTCCAAAAATTGAAATTTTTGATTTACATACCCAGTACAAACGACAAACGCTTGTCCAACCGTAAGCCCCATTCACACAAGTATCCGTGCATTTTCATGGCACAAAGAAGAAAATTCTGATAGATATTGAGGTAGATCACATGGTCCGTATTCAATGTTGCGTCGGAATAGATTGGGTGGCACCTGGCTCTCGCAAGCCTATAGGAGAAATAAGACGATGGCTAGAGACTGGCTAGAACGGCTTACTTCAACATTTTGTAAGTGAAAGCCACCCCTGGGCGCCGCCCTCGGTCAACGGTCAACGAGTCGCGCAGTGCTAGAGTGAAGTTGAAAAATTGCGCAACAAATGGAGAATTGAACCTACTTATGCCTTGATATCTTGAATATTCAACAGAGACAGACAAATCCTTCATATTGATTAAGTAGCCACACCAAGGGAACCCTTTCATGCCAGCTTAAGTGAAAACAAATCAGGATAGTCACTGTCGTGGGAACACTCACATAGCTGCGTGGACTCAACGACGTTGGAGATTTGAGCTCCATGATCAAAGTTGGTGAGGGTTTTCTCTTGTGAAATGAAGCATCCGTATTCAGGATGACCTGGTTGAAGTCAACTATGTGACGACATAACAGAAACTGAAGAGCTACCCTTGTTCATCATCTCAAGAAATCGAAAAGCTTTTGAACCACTCGTTGTAATGAATAAATAATCATCGATGAGGCGGAAGAGAACCTGTGCGATCCCATCCTTCAGCCTGTAGCCTTTGCACAAGGAACAATGACTCACACTCCCAGGATCAAGGCTGAATTTTGTGAAACGCTTTTCAAGATCGCCATAGAAGAAACAGCACAGTAAAGCGGACAAGATGGATCCTTGAGGAATGCCAACGGTTTGTTTATAGTAATCAGCCCCAATCTAGAGGCGTTAAGTGAATATCAATCAGCGTAACAGAGTAAAGATACCTTGACAATGTTCTCTGTGATGTGTTCTTCAAGCAGTGATAGAATTTCCCTCTTTTGTGAGTAAGGGTACACCACCTGTGTAGGTTGAAATTAGATCCAGAGGATATACAAAAGTGTTCCAAACAAGTGACCTGGTCCGAAAATATGGTATTACGCAAAACACCAGCTAGCTGCGCGGCAGTTGTCAAGAAATGCGGGTGTTCTCCTTATGAAATTGGTTAGAAAGCACACACCAGCCAACGCTTGATACTTACCGTCTGGTAGGGCTTTGGCGACATATGTACGCTTTATGCCTCCCGGTGTCATTTGCACCTGTCCATATTTTTGTCGCATGTAGGCATCCTATATCGCTGAGTTATTGAAAGATATGGCGTGTTCGTATTCTGCTGTATACCTCAGAGATGAGTTCCCGCAAGATGTTCAACAGTTTAGACTGTTCGATGGTGTCAAAACACGCCTGCACATCCACTTTTACAAAATAGAGATGCGGCCTTTAAATCTTTAAGCTGGATCATCTAAAAATTGCGAGCGTGACTTACAGGGTTCCATCAGGATTTCGAGGCAGGCGAGATTTGAAGTCCTTGAGCCTTGTATACACGTCGTCTGGGCAGAAAACAGAGGCACCGAGTCGAGCAGGTTGGTTTACCTGCAACACTCGCGACAAGAGAATCGGGGAAGAATTCACCTTCAGTAATGAAGACACAAACGAATCAAAGTACCAAAATATGAATTCTTCGAGAAGTTCCCTGCGTTTAAGCGCATCCGAGACCGAGACTCTCGTCTGACGATGAGCGGCTTCACCAGGAGGCATGAGCCATTCGCAAGCGGATGTGCCAAAACCTTGAATAACATGGTGAAGAGTAACTGTTTCAAATCTCCGGCAATGTATGAACTCTTTGACATCTGGGGGTATGTTTTTAGAGAGCTGTGAGGGGAATTGCATGTGCTCATACATCTCATGACGACTTTGAAGTTGTTTTTACTTCCCCAGAATGCTTTTGGTATGACCAGTTTCGTAACGAGCGCCACAAAAAGGTAGACCTGCGGAGAAAAGAATCAAGGGCAAATCAGTCTTCTATAGCTTTGCTTTGCGAGGCAGCGAACCTCGACGAACGGGCAAGCGAAGTCTGCGAAACGTGGTTTTGACCTGACGTGTCGCTCTGCTTGAGTGAGCCCGAAGGGAAGGATAGTATTGCCCTCTGAGTCGATAGATGAGTTGCTAAGATTCAGTGATGCTTGGGACAGTAGGATGGATTGCTCTGATACACATTCCTAACGATCTTGAATCAACTTACTCAAGCAAGAAAGAGTTATGTAACGATACCAAAATAGCACTCGAATCGAGTTGTTCACCTTCCAAGCTTGTAATCTATATATGCTCAAGATTTAGAGGCGGAAAAGAGAGATCAAGTCAGGACTAGTTATACCTTTGATGGGCAGACTTTATCTCGCAATGGTTTGTATCCACATTTGCTATGTCGCCAGAGCAGCGACTCCAGCAGCGGAAGAACTTCCTTCAGGCGCTTCGGAGTTTTACACGGTCCCAGAGCCTGTGGTCTTGAGTTATAGGTGATTTGAACCATGATTTCAGGACTCACTTTGATTTCTGCTTCCCTGTCCGTATAATCTTGGGACTCGAACGCATTCCTATTTGATCGAGGGACCTGAAATGGATTCTCTAATCCATATTGCCGAGGAAATACATATTTCGAAAAATGGCGAGTATGCTGTTGCTGCTGCTTAGGATCGGGGTCAATATATTGCTCTGATTTAACTTTTTTGGGGCGCTGATAGGAAGGATAGATACGATTCAAGATATCTGTAGATGGGTCAAAATGTGGCGATGGCTGGAGAGAGATGACTTACGTTTCTCAGGCAGTCCGACTATGATTTGATTCGACTTGGGTAGATGCTGAGGCCTTCCATAGAATAGCTTTGTGCGAATCACATGCACGTCCGCAGGTGTACGGGGCCTAGGAGCCCATAAGCGCTAGGTAAGAAGGCAGAAGGGTCGCCTACATTGATGAAGATAACATTGACTCTTTATTATGATCTACCGCACTAGAAATGGATTTATAACGCTTCGAGGGGCGCGCGCTGTCAAAGGGGCAGGTTCTTTTTTCTCCTGTTGGCCGACCTTGTGTTTGGCAAGACTGGGGGGGCGATACGAAGATTCGGGGTTTAGATGCCAGCAAAACAATGGCCTCTCCCGTCATTTGACAGAGGCAACCATTTGGAAGAGATATAAAAACACTTGTCTCGCTTAGGAGGTGCAGCATAGGATTGACTCCAATGCTAAAGGGAAATAAGTCTCTAGCTATGCGAGATAATACATTTCACTGACCTCTGAAGTAGTGTTTCCCATTCCGGCGACTGAAGTGCCGTAACAATAGTATTCACAAAGTAGTTCGCGATACCAACGCGGGAGCCCTGCTTCCCTGTATCGCTATCCGTTGATATCTGTACTGTTCAATTTACGAGTCAAAAGTTACTGTAAACTTATCACTGACTCGTCTATAGCCCGCGGTTAGAATATTGTGCGGTCTTTTGGTACCGGATAGCCTGAATATTCTTTCTTGAGCCTTGTCAAGAACCTTGAAATTGTGAGCGCTTCTCGTAGTCGCATTAGGGAGGACTCACCTCTCGCATATCAGTCATAGGCGGAAACACGTCAAATGGAGGTTTTGGAATGTCCAGATCTTATCAGTACCATTCCAACTTCTTTCTCGAACCACCACCAGCTAGCTTTTTGTGCGATGCCTTTGAGAGTCGGATACGGTAGGTCGATACATCGTTGCGAGCGCTCATTCCCCTGATCCAGATTAACAGTCCGAGAGCACTTTTCTTCCCCTCTCCTCCAGTTCGCCGCCGCAGATGGTGGCAAAACGTTCAGCCTGGTTGAGTGTCCAAGTACGCACATCGAGTTCGATACTCATGAAGAAGGAAATCATGCTCAATGACTCTCAGGTGGAACTGGACAACTGATCTCTAGATTGACAAATGATGAAATCGATGTCGCTATGTTAGTCGACTACTTTTGGCCCACTAAGTTTAACGTCTACATCGGACTTTAGAGCTCTCACAGATCCTCTGATCTCTGGTATAGCCAATGGATCCAAGGCCTACAAGCTTGTCGGGAGTTTTGTCTCTACTCCTCTGAACTGGTGAGACTTGCCTTGTCGTTGGTGCCTCTTTGATCTAATAAAATCAGGGCCGTCATCGCAGGCAGGGACGCCAACTACTCTAACATCCCTAGCTTGGAGGGGACAACGATTGGAATTTCACGCCAAGGAAGGCAAGTATAGGTAGACGATTATTTATGCTTCGTCTCACGACAACTTGCGCTTTAGTGGCAGTCAAACAATGGCGTATGTAATGGCCCTTCAACAGGGATGGTCAACCGACAATTTGAAGTTTCAAAGTCAGTATTTCCACCCCAGTCACCTTGTTCTGATGTGAGAACGACTATCACACACAGTCAACAACGACATCCATGGCCTGATCAAGTCTGTCAATGATGGATCGACGAGCGCCTTCATGTGGGAATGGTTCACCACGAAACCCTTCGTCGACGCTGGGGAAGTCAAATTTGTTAGTCATAATATGCGAGACGGTTTGTCGCCTGATCATCACATGCCAATTTATTTCTCTAGATTGGTTCCGTTCCTACCCCTTGGCCTTCCTGGCTGATCGCAGCCCATCCATCACAAGAGCGCGCCCCTCTAAACGACGTACGTGTGTTCTTGGAGGGATTGACGACATACATTCGTGCCTTCGACTCTCCAGAAAGTCGCGAGAGCAAAAATGTGAAGTTCATTGAAACACATTTTGGTTACCCACCTGAAGATATCAAGGCATACTTCTCACCCTTGGTTTCTCTACTTGTCAGCTTACTCCATCCGCTTCTAGTCATGGCTTAACACTGTCGCTTACCCAGAAAGCTGCCTCGAAATTCCACAGAAGGTCATCACAGATACTCTCGGGTCAGCGATTGTGTTTATCTATGACTTCTAGCCACCTGACATGCATTTTAGGGTCCTTGAAAAAGCTGGCGTCGTTAAGGCACCAGAAGGAGGATTCTCCGTGGAATCTTTCGTCGAGTCGGCTGTGGTCAAATTGACCTAGACAGATCGTATAGATAACTCACAATGCTAACTCGATGATCGCCCCCACAATGATAATCGAGCAGTTTCATGCGTACTTGAGAAACCGTCAGAGCCTATGAATTGAATAGATGGATGAAGAACACAGTGAAAGCATTATGGAAATGATGGTATAAAGGACAGCTCCCCCGAGTGAACGCTCACGCTACCTCCTCGATCTTGGCCGACGGCGGCGGCGACGCTGGCCGTGCCTTCTCCTCATCCCCAGCCTCGTCACTCTTTCCTGCCTTCTTATCGCGATTCAAGAAACCTATTTTCCGTCGTCAGACATGCCCTACACCAGGCAAAACAAATAAACTCCACCTTTGAGTTTTTCCTTGCTGGCTTTGTCCTTCTTGTTATCAATCACGCGGAGCCTCGATGCCTCTGCATCACATTTTGCAGCCTCTGAAGGTACAGGATGGGCGTCATTATATTGAGAGAGTTTTAGGAGACGAACCTGATGGGTTCTTCTCTTTGACCTCATCGAGAAGTTTATAGGCTTTGTCGTAGAATCCCTGTTCACCCAAAGCTACCGCTTTACGGAACATTGCCTTGAAGTTGTTCTCATTCTTAGCAAGGGCCTGTGCAGGGCGATCCTCAGAGATATGCTATAGGTTCGTTGATGATGATGCGTCGGACACACCTTGTTGGCAGTGTCCAAAGTGCGTTGCCAGTTGCCGTTCTTCATATGGCACGCTGACATATTTGCGTATATCTTCTCAATGATGTCGTCCACCTGAAACGATGGATTGCGTTATTGAACAATGAGAGTGATCTAGAGCATGGATATTGTGGGTACCTCTGTCTTCTCCTTGATTTCTTTACCATCTTTGTCCTTTTGTGGAGGAGAAGCTGATCCAATACCTATGCTTTGCAAAGCATTCCTAACAATAATGATCAGGATAGATAATGTTGAAGGTGGAACGATATAACTCACTTGTCCAAACCCAATAGATACATTAACGCCTATACATCGCAGTGAGAACAGCATCATCGCAAGAACACAGAAGATCATAGTACCTCATGGTATGAGAAAAGCGCTTTGCGAATATCAATGGGGCTGAAAAATTCCTTCGAAAAGACCAGAACTCACCAGCCTTCACGTCCCCATTCTTGAACGCCTGATCACCTGTTTCCTTCTTCTGTTTCGCGGTCCCGAGCTTTATTTCAACTGCCGACCGGAGTTCTGAGGGCTGGTCAGACATTCCTATACGTTAATTTGTGAAGGTGGAGATGTTCTAACAAGATGTGGTTATGTGGCGTGAACAAAGGCCCACCACATACTTTATTATCGCGTTTGAGGCTGTGCTATCTGTATGGCCATGTTTACCAACAGCCCGCCAAATTCCAAACTGCTCCGACGGCGACAACACTCTGTAACATTCAATGTCGCTCTTGGCCAATATCCTTGGTTTCTCCGTCTTCGGACTCGCAGCGCGGCTGGGTCAGCTCGGTATTCAAAACAGGAATCTCCTTGAGAGTGCGTTTGATGTCCTCACGGAATTTGACAGGCCTCTGAACAATTTACAGACCCTGGAGGTCACCTAATTGCTATGGGCGTCTTTGGGTACGGAGGTTATTGGGCATACCACTGGGATCAGAGAGCAGCTGTTCTTTTGGCGGAAAAGCGTCAACAAATCAAAGAACGCAGGGAAAAAGCAATCGCACAGGCAGACGCTGCGGCAGCATCAGCATTAGAGCAGGAATAGATGAGCGTGCATTGATACGCTCGGGAACCAGTACAGAAACCCATCCGGTGTGTGTTCTCTACCGCTTAATGAAACTAAAATTGACCAGGGGCTCTATGTAGGAGTTGACATCGGACTGTAACATCAAAACAATGACACGAGAACAACATACCATTCGATTCGCGAACTTCTGGAACCATGTATATCCAGACAAGAACAATGCTCTCGCGATGTATTGGTGCCGCTTATCCAGTAGATTTTGCATTAGGTTTGAATCGAAGTATTCTCTGAATCCCACACACGTCTTCCAACTTCCTACCACACGTCTCAACTTTCTACCGCGCTATCTGTTGTTACATATGACAGGGTGAAAAAAAAATAAACGATGTCGAGAGGGAGGAAAAAATTGCTTCAAAAAAGTTGATGATGGTCGTCTCCGAAAGACGAGATCCCTTCCAAATTCTTCCGCGGATGGGTTATTGTTCTTCAACAGAAAATAGACGTGGGTCGATCAATGAGGCCTTAGTGCAACTGGAATGCACTGCCCAACTGCCCAAGCTCCCGTTGCCTCTGACGCTCCCGACGGAGTCCACTTGCGTCTTCATCGTCGGCATCGGCCTCCTCAACCGGAGCCGCAAGGCTGCTGAACGATATTCTTCGACCCAAGGTAACTCGTTGCACCCTTCGCAGGGTCTTCGGCCGCTGTGGGGAGGCATCTGGACTCGCCACCCTTGCCAGTTCAGGAGACCTGCCGGTTAAAACGGGGGAAGCCTGTAAGCGGGGGCAGAGGGATTCCGTGGTGGAGGGAAGCAGGTGGGGAAGCTCTGCACCGAGGATACTGGGATTCCGTTCGATGTTCATAGGGGCTCTGGGTCGCTTCTTCACCTCAGCCGTGGCGGCGGTGGCGGTTTGCGCACCGAGCCCATTTTTGATCTCAGGAGTAGGGACAGTGTTCCTCTTCTTCGGCTTCGGAGTGGGAGACTTGGGGGACTTGGCCTGGGTAAGCGATTTACACGGCAAACACGGCGGGGCTGTCGCCGGAACCTTGGTCTTTGTCCGCTTAGAAATGGGAGCAGGAGGGGTGTCGGGAGGGGCGCCGGTGTTCAAAGAAACGGCGGGAGCCAGGCCAGAAGAATCCTTCACCCTCATCTTCTTTGCACCCTTGGCGCGGACCTTTTCTTCCTCGTCGGATGATGGGTATGCCGAAGCGTTGTTGTCGTCCGTATTAGCAGTCAGGGGGCCACCAAAAATATGGCGTTCGCGTTTCGCTTCCTGGGCCAGGGCACCAAAGGATGGAGCGCGTTTCACCCCAGCCATGGGAGAGGAGTCGAGGTTTTCTTTGTGGGTAGAAGGGGCAAGCCTGATGTCCTTTGGAGGGGGCACAGGGGCGTAGAACGAGTCGTGCTTGCGAACCCGCTGGACTCGGGGATCGGTACAGGCTGCGCCACTGTTCATGGAAATAGAAGAGGCCGAAGTTGAAGAGATATTGGATGAGGTACGGCGTAAGATACGGTTGGCTGAAGAGAAAGAAGATAGGGTGTTGAGAGTGGAAGAACTCGGTGTCGAGGGGCCAATACGCGAAGAAAGGTTGGTGGAGCACGAGGGAGACGAGAGACGGGTGCGGGCAATGGGAAGAGCATACGGATGGAAAGTAGATTTTTTGATGAAACGCTCAGATTGAAGCATGGGGTCAGTTGAGCTAGATACAACGGTCAGATGTGAGGGAAACTAGATGTCACAGACATACATGTCGATATTCTCGTCGTTTGTGAGGTCTGCGGTGGTCATAAAATCCATACTGGACTGTTTGTAAAGCGGTCGCCTTCTGTACGTGCTTTTGCCGGGAACGTCGGGATAACGAGGGTCGGGAGGTTCATCCATATCGACGTCTGAATAACCACTCTTTCGATAGGGCTTGTCCTCCTTTGCTTTTGCACGGGCAAGCTCAATGAGTTTGACGCGGGTTGCGCGTAGAGAATGGGGCCATTCTATTGGACCTTTGGCGTGGGATACACCGCGTGCGATTTTGTCGAGCAAGTTTGAGGGTGGAATTGGGCCGTTAAAGGGGGTCAGTAGCTGTGGTGGGAGCGCGTCGAGAGTCTGCAGCCGACGCGTAAGGAAAAAAATGATGATTGGAAGTAAAATTTACTTGCGCGAGAGAGCAGACGAATCTGGTCCTGTTTCCAGTCAAAGATGAGCTCATCTGGTGCGTTTGAGCTGTTCCAGCTGTCTGAACTGTTCCTGTTTGGTGCTGAGGACGAAAAGAGGGTGTTTGAGGATGCCGATGGGGTGCGTGGTGTGCGAGGCGCCGAGTCGATGGAGTCGCGATGGCGGGGGAGAACGAGAGGCGTGGGGATGAGGGGGGAGTGGCGGGGGATGTGCATGGATGGTGAAAGGAAGGGGCGGGGGGAGGAGGAGGAGGTAAGCGTGTGACCGACAAAGTGTTATGTCCGCCCAGACGTGTTATGTGTGGCGACTTTACAACTCCGATCGCCGTGCCTGCAACGTGCCCTGCAGCGTGTTCCCCCGATCCAAATCTAACTAAGAAAAGCAGTTTTATTCATTCATCACTGCTCAACAAGCCTTCGCAGATACCCATCCTTGTTCTCCAATAATTCCAATGGTCTCCCAAATTCAACCTAGGCTCGTCAACCCTCATTTCACGCCACACGCGCTGCCACTTACCAGTTCCCCGCCATCCAACACCATCTACAAATTTCGTTAATGCATGTCCTCTCACAAAAGACCCCCCAGCTTACAATCTTGTCAGCGTCCATGATCGTATGCAGCCGGTGTGCAACAATGATCACTGTCACATCCTTCCCGACCTCCCTCCAGAGTGATGTCTGGATGACACTGTCCGTTTCATGATCTACACATCCACCCCATAAACAACCCTGCCCCGCATCACTCAATTGTTATTACATACCAATGGCGGACGTCGCTAAATATTGCTCTCACTGTCACTCACAAATAACCTTTTCGTCACCAAATGTCCACTTACCTTCATCTAAAATAAGAAGCTTTCCTCCCCGTACAATTGCCCTGGCCAACGCCAGGATCTGCCGTTGTCCCATCGAAAGATTGTCGCCCGCACCGGAGATGAACGACTCTAGTGTGAGTTTACCTTCCTCACCAGCCCCGTTTTGTAAAGAAGTCATCCCTGCGGCGCGTAATGCATCATTCAGCCTCTCGTCATCATACTGCTCGAACGGATCGAGGTTGCGTCGCAGTGTCCCGCTCAGCAGTTCGGGCTATATAACACAACAAAGGCCCCGTCAAAGACAAGATGGAAAAGTAACTTGAAGGGTAGTAAACACCAACGATCTGGGGGATGATGGTGATCTTGGACCGCAGTTCATCCAAATTGATCGAACGCGTGTCGATACCATCGTAATACACTTGGCCCTCTGTGAGCATGCACCGAAGAAGCGAGAGCGTCAACGAGCTCTGATGCCAGAAATACTAAAACTCATGCTCGTATGAATGAGCCTTACAGCATGCTTACCTTCCCAGACCCAGTTCTTCCCACTGCCAGTTAAAGTCAGAAAAGATGTATAATGAGGATCATGACGTTATACATACCGATGCCGATGCGTTCCCCGGACTTGATATGGAAGGAGATGTTGCGCAAAACGTTTGGCCCTTCAGGTGCGTACCGCGCGGAGAGATTCTCGACGCGAAGCTCTCCACTCGCAGGCCAATAGGCCGGAGGAACACCCTGAGCAGTGTTCTTTGGTTCGTGTTCGATTTCCAGATAGCTCTGGATACGTTCAAGGCTGTGGTGAGATACGGCATCAGTTTTCGGGGATTGCGGTACATCAAGCCCGAATGCGTCTAACCTATTGGCTATATTAACACATCAGATGGTGAACCGTTGGACACTAAGCCTCACTAGGAGGCCATGCATGATAAGAAATGATCACAATACAAAAACGCACCTTGCACCTCGAACTCATTTAGATCTCGGACCAGCCAAAGTAGCTCAGTAGTGAACCCAACTACATTATGGGGAGGAGTTAGTTGCGAATGATGCACTTGAGGGTACCAAGATGAGTGGGCAACTCGCCTGCCATGTTCAACAAGAACCCTGTGTTCCCAGCGGACAGCGTATGGAAGTACACGAGGTAGGCTGCGAGACACGCGGAGAACATCGAGCTAATGCATCCAATCCGTACGTTGAGCCACCTATTGAGGTTGTAAAACGTTCGCGCCGGGCGCGTATAACCGTCGATGCACTTCAACGCGTCCTGT
>JABAJT010009756.1:0-33176 GCA_018850275.1 Tephrocybe sp. 9174TJB
TTGCCAAGTCACGGCAACAAAGTTGTGGAAGTCCGTGACTCGGTGGGGACGTTCACTGAGTTCTCGTGCACGTAGGGATACGGTGTCGGTAGGTGCAATGTATCAGGCCTCAGGTTAAATCTGCATTGACCTTACGGTGGTGGTGTCGATTAGTTCGCGAGGCTTCGTATTACTTTACAAAGATTCAATCGCGCCTCGGTTACGAGTGGCCTTGAGGCAAAGGGCTGCACGTATCGAGCACTATTAGAGGATTCCAATGGTACCCACATTTTTCGATAATTACTGTAGTATCCCGAACATCAAATGGTGCGAGAGAAATGGTGTAAGATATGTTACAAGAGGGGTATTATAAGTACATCACCGACAGAAATCGTGTCAACTCATCACAACTTCAGGTGGAGCAGGCGCATCAAGTGGCTTGAACACTGTTGTTGCGCGCTTGCCTTCTTTTCCAAGCCCTGCCGCCCGCTCTGCTTCCTCTATCGTATACGCTGGCTGCTTCAATTCCTTGCATCTACGTTTGTGGACCTTGCTTCGCCAATGTGATTGGAGAGCTGAATCAGTCTCGTAATATCTATCATGCCTAGCATAAGGAAAGAAAGCGGCGATTGGAGGTAACGGCGTACTTTGCACATTCAACGCAGTAATGTTGTGCCAAACCTGGCTTTTCGAAGTCAATAGGCTGGGCTTCTAGAGCTGCCCGATTCTAAATCAAATTACATGAGTAAATGAACGAAAAGCATGATTTGTTTGCGTACTTTGGGATCTAGGTCAATTAGTTGAATCAAATCTAAATCTCTAGACCTGACCTGAAGAAAATTAGCCATAGCTGAAGTAAATATTTGCACCACTCACTCGTGTTCTCGATGCCCTGTGAACGTCTCTACGAGCATGGTGGGCCCGCGAACGTCGCTGAACTCGGCCCATTCAAATTAATCCTGGGAGTCTGCAGAAAGAAATTCTCAAGAGATTCGATCTTGCTGACCAATCTTTGCGTTTCCAAGTCCGATTCCCAAAAAGGCAGAAAAAGGCCAAAACGCGAGTATGAAATATCACGTGATGTGCCAATTGTACAACGCGACCACTGGCACAACACAGGGCAGCCTGATCTCCGACCATCACCACCTATTCGCGTCGCGATGCCTGGAAGGACACAGGCGGATGCAGCTTCCTTGAAGGATAAAGTGTATACGATTTTACCGAAGATTCTGGAACAAGCACAGAATACCACGGCAAACCACCAAAAAAACATCGTCGCTTTGCACAAACTCCAGGAAGAGGCTGCACAATGCACGGAAGAGGTCAGAAAAGGAAGAGGGGTGAAGCTGGTTGGGGAGAAGATATTTGAGGAGGCTTTGCTTCAGATGCTCATGCGCGTTTTGCCTATCAAGAAGGGCGTGGGGCAGGCGGATCGAGTCGTCAAGTTTATCGGCCAATACATCAAGTTTTCCAACGAAAAGGGTAAGAAGCTTGACTCTTCATCTAGCGTATCTAATTCCTTGTAGCTGCTGAACAGCACAACGAGCAAGAGGTTGATGACGATGACGAAACGACCGCGTCCAGGTTCACTGCGCGCTTGCTGCGGTTTCTTTTCAAAGGATTCTTGTCAAAGGACAAGTCTGTACGCTATCGTGTTTTGCAAACATGTGCAGAAATGGTATCCCATCTTGGCGAAGTCGAGTATGTACCGCCTCTTCCTGTTTCAAAAACTAAACTCAATATTGCTCAGTGAGGAGATCTATTCAGAACTCCGTTCCTCATTACTGGATCGTATCAACGACAAAGAAGCTACCGTACGCGTTCAAGCGGTTATTGCTCTTTCAAAACTGGCCGGTTCGGATGATCCATCCGAACTCCCTGAGGGCGAACAAACTATCCTTGAAGTTTTGCTAGACGTCCTCGAACACGACTCGTCCGCTGATGTGCGCCGTGCTGCTCTTCTCAACATCGCCATAAATCCCGAAACACTTCCTATAATCCTTGGCCGAACACGCGACACTGACACTACCATCCGCAAGCTCGTTTACAGTGCTGTTCTAGGGGCAAATGTTACAGTGGGCGATATTGAGGATATGGGACCTACACATCCGCGTGCTTTTTCCATTTCTCAACGCGAGCTCATCATTCGCAATGGATTAGGTGACCGTGAGCCCAGTGTTCGCGCTGCTGCTGCCTCCCTTCTTGGCACCTGGGTTGATGCGGTTAGTGAGACACGACCAAAGAAGGAGGAGGACGAGGAGGACGAGAAGTCGGATGTGAAGGTTGAAATGAAATCGGGAGGCGAAAAATGTTCCAGCTCGTTCGTAAGTGCCTCAGAATCGACAACGCTGCCTATCTCGCCTTCTGATTGTGATTAAGGCGACATCCTTTCTCAGGAGATGGTTCCTCGATCACTACTGAATAAGGGTCTTGACGTTCTGCGGAAGTTATCAGATAATGAAAGAGATCTTATTCGTGTGGTTGTCGAACTTGTTCAGGATCTGCGTGACAGGGCTCGCCTGGAGGAGGAAGAGGATACACCCGTTAGTCCTTTTTTTGTCATTCACTTGCCTACTAACTCGCGGACGATAGAAAGATATTGACGATACTCCAGCTACAGTCAGGTCACCTAAGCCACCGAGGGAGAGGTCAGCTGAAGAGCAACAACGATCTGATGCAATAGATCTTAAGTGTCTGCTACTTTGCATTGGAATGCTGGAAAGAGTCAATGGTGTCAGTTTCTTGTCGTCCTTCTGCCTGATGCCCCTTGATCAATTTATTTTTGCTAGACTCTCGACGAGAACTCCACGCTCGAGGGAATTCTCCAGGAGCTAATCATCCCCTCAGTAAAGCGCAAGGAGTTCATATTCCGTGAAAAGGGGTTAATAAGCCTGGGGTTGTGCTGTCTAATTGCCAAGGTAAGTAGGTCCCTCGATTTAACATTAACATTTTCTCAAGCGCATTTCGCAGCGTCTTGCACACGATTCTATACTCCTCCTAGTTAAACAACTGTTTAGCTCACCGGAACTTCTTCAAACGAGCCTGCTACAAGTGGTTTTTGATTTGTTTATGGTTTATGATGCAGAATTCCGAAGGGACTTCCCGGACATGGTGATATCTCTTTCACCCGTTCATTTGGCATATTTACCTAACATCTGCCCCAGGTCCCTAACGTCATAAAGGGTTTCCTTGCCCTTCTTGCGTCTGACACATCTGATAAACTGCGGGCACTCCTCTGTGTGGGCCTCTCGAAACTCATTCTGGCTGGGATGATAACTGAAGAAGAGGTACATTCCTTTCAGAACTCGAAGACTTTTTGTTTTTGACTGATGTGGCCGATTTGCAATAGCCCATTATCAATCTGATACAAATGTATCTCTCCCCTGTGACGGCGGAGAACCAGGAGCTTCGGCAGTGCCTCACTTTCTTCTTCCAAGTTTTTTGTTATTCTTCCCCTGCCAATCAGAAGACCATTCAGAGTGTATGTCCCTCTTCTTCTACTCCAACATTTAGGTGCGGCTGGTTGATTGAATTAACAAATTTCAGATCTTCCTCAGGACATACAAGCATCTGAAGGATGATCGTGCCAAACTTGAAGACGAGGAAGAAATGATCAGCTGTGCGCAGATTACGACTCTTTTCGTAGAGTGGACGGATCCGAATAGGTTGCGCCATGTCGCGTGCGTTCTGTTTGGTGGCCGTGTTTTACTCTCCTCGCTGACTTTGAGGACAACAGTGATGCCCAGGGTAAAAAGGACGAGATTTATCAACCAAATATGTCTATCCAGCTTCATCTTGCGATCGACATCATCAGAAGCCTCCTCAAGGAGAACTGGGAGAGTAAGTATTTGGGTTTATATCAGCAGGTCTCACATTGATCATAGCGCTGTATAGAGGAAGACAAGAAAGTGTTTTGTCAGATGCTTGGAAAACTGTATATCCCAGACGTTGCAGATGACGACAAGGTGAAAGAATTGAAAGTTCTAATGCACGCATTGCGTTCGGTATGCGGTGTTTTTGTCCTCGTCCTTCACCCATTGACATACAACTCCCCGCAGCGCCGCCCGATGCGCGATACCACGAGCAACAACGCTTTCACCAAGTTCGAGGCGTCCATCAACAAAAAATTCGAGAAGCAACTAGAAGATTTTAGCGAGGACGAATACAGGAAACTTGGGCAGTTGGAAGACCTCTTCCAATTCTTGGACTCGATCATCCCCGATGACGATGATGAAGATATCAGTATTGACCAGAGGAAGAGGAAAGGAAAGAAGAGGTGTGTTCTCTTCATTGAGAGACAAAGCCAATATATTGACCCAGTGCATTGTGCCCAGGAGGTCGGAGAGCATCATGACAACGACGACAGAGGGTGAAGACCCCTCCTCAGCGGGCTCCTCAAGGGGCCGGTCGAAGCCCAGATCCAAGTGCGTACTATGTTACCATTGGTGACCTGTGAGACTGAAATCTCTACTAGGCGACCTCGTCTTTCAAAATCGGATGCCGAGCCAGATGATGATGACGATGATGACGATATCACAGAACTAGCAACACCTCCACCCCCGACGAGAGTAGTTCCAAAGAGATCAGCGTAAGCCTTTTTTTTTATCTCATGTGTATGTATCCGCTCACCTTTCTGTACACAGGGCAACGAAAAAGCCACCATCAGTTGTCTATGTAAGCTCTGACGATGATGAACCTGCCCCTCCCCCACCGCGCTCGAAACGAAAGTACGCCCTCTCCAGTTTCATGTGCTGATCACAACTGACTAGTGCGATCTTCAAGGTCATCATCACATGTGAAGGAGGAACAGGAACTGGATGCCGAGTTGGATGCAATGCCCGATGTCACATTCGATTCCATCATTGACGCTGACTCAGAGGACGAAGAGGACGAAGTCAATGATCTTCTTGCTGAAGAATGACCGCTCTCAAAACATTTCTAGCTCTGCATCTCCCCACATTGTTATTTTAACTTCCTGTTCCTATTTGAATTTTGTATTCGATTTGTACTATTCCAAATGCGCGTTTGCGCCCCATGGGTGCTCGAAAGCAATAACCAGCCCTTCACTGCCGCGCTTTATAGAAAGGTTTCCGGTAACTTTTAGATCATGTCTGTCATCCTGGTGGGCGCTCAGCTTCTGGATGAAGTTTTCGGGTAGCCGGTCTCTGTGTACAGCACCTGGATCTGACATATTTTCCCGTAATGCCTGATCCCATTTTTCCTTGAACCGAGGCTGCTCATTGCTTCGTTTTGATAGTTCTTGCGCAGAATATACCAGGCCCATGATATAACACCTCATGGCATCGGCAGACCTATTGGCTTCGTAAGTCTATAGAAGTGGGGTAAATGCGAATGCAACTCACAGCTTCGCGGTGTCTTCTTCAATAAATGACTGAGGAGAAGCTTCAGATAACGCTCGCAGCTTGTTGCCATTCGAGATCATCTTTTGGATTAACATCTCGCAAGTACTTGCTGTTTCTTCACTAGTACTGGCCAAAGGCAAGCGGTACATTTCTTTCACTTTGAGAGTGATACCAGATGCCCCTGCGTGATATGCGAAGGACTGAAGATAACTACTGCTTGCCTTTGACTGACTAGTCATGTCGTTACAGATACCAATAAGCCCTACGGCAGACATGATGGCCACTCTAGCCAATAAGAAACAATCGGATGTGTTTGGTTGTGGAGTCCAAGTTCCTTGTGACTTGTAAGCAGACATTGGAGTCTGAGAGAGAGTTGGTAGGGATGAATGAGTTGTAAGGAAGATACTCCTTATATACGGCGCAAAACTGAGGAATATACAAGTAAACCGTGAAACAAGGACGAACTGAAAAGGAGATATTACAGAAAAACGTCGTTACACCCTCGGCACCCACAACTTGCAAAACAAGGTGAACAAAGAATGTAACGCTAACGCCGCAACCATCAGCCCATCAACAAAAGCCTCAAATCTTGTTGATCGACTCGTTGAAGATCGTTGTTCCCAAAGACAGCCTCAAGAGTTTCCCGTCGAAACCAATAGTTAAACAATATGATTTTCCTCTTCTTCGGCCAGGAATATAATGTTGCGAGGTAAGGCTCGTTACCGAGTGTGGCGATGACGGTTTGGTGTTTACAATCGAAATATCCTGATAAAATGGCCACACAGGCTTGAAAGACAAAAACGGAGCACTACAGTGTCGCCAGTGGTTGGTATTCAGATTCGTTTGTTGGTTTTTAGGATGCAATAAAAACCTGATATAGGCTCGTTTAAAATAGGACGCAGACATCGAGCCTAGTAGCAACAGAATTAGCCCACACCAGAGAAGAAGAGGCGAAAGTCAGAACTTGAAGTTTTCGTGAACCGACGATGGAGTCTTTCTTTCCCCCGATACGATCAGTCGTCCCCTCAGCGTAGCCCTTGGTTTGAGCACCCTTCACCTCAGCGTCGCCAGCCATACGCTCTTCTCGGCCTGATTGCTGCAGAGACGTACTGCCTGTCAAATTTCCGAGCCCCTCTTTGACATTGCCCTTGGTCGAATGGAATTGGCCTGAGGCTTTGCTGTAATACCAGTGATGAGCACACTGTCAATCGTGACGATGGACGATGAACAAGTACCTGGGGTTGGTAGTGGAAGAGGTAGTGTTAGAAGACATGTCAATTGATGTCGAAAACTCGCCGTTCAATGGTCGTTTATATATACGAGCAAGAATTCATATGATGCAATCGTCAAGATCGCGCCACAGTGACGCAGTCATCTGAATGATATCATACTTGAGGTGGCGAATCGGCAATGACCGCAACAATTCGTCACCCTGTTTGAATATTAGTATCCACAGTAGACTCAGGAATTCAAGGGTATCTAGGCACAGGAATTAAAGCAATTCTTTTCGCAATAGTAGAGTTCAAAAGATTCGAAACTCGAAACAGGTGCTAATACATTCGATGGAGGTTATCTTCGACTATAATTTCTACTATACAATAGCCCTCATTTGGGTGTCAGTCAGTATGCTCCAGGCATCCGTAGGTATCCAATGATCAGGGGTAAGTTCCGTGACCGTACTCGACACCGTCGAGTTCGTCATAGTAGGAGCTCCACTGGCAGGAAGAATCAACGGCGTATGCCGCATAGTCATCGAACCCAATGCTTCCTCCATTACGATAAGGCGGATAGTAATCGAACGTCTGAACTAAGACAGCGGGTTGAGGGTATTGATCGCTGTCGCTAGTCGAAAGAGAGGAGTTCGAGGAGGAACCATAGGCCGACTGTGGGTATTCAAATCCTTTTTGAGGGTAAGCGTTGGTGAGGCTCGAAGCAACAGGATTCATTTTCTTGGACAAAGAGGCGTAGGAGGGCGAAGCCTCCTGTACAACAACATCAGTTATGACCTGGTTATTACAGTAGCTTCGAGGAGAAACCTACCTGGGCTTGATCTGAACCAGGAGAAGAAGACACACGTTTGCTGGCCGCCTTGTAGTTTTTTGGGGGTTTAAGAGAGTTGTTCTTCATGCGTGACGGTTTATATTTGTAGCCAGGATGGGCCGCTGCGTGCTCCTCTTTGTGGATCGCAGCACATTCTTCAAAATGGGATTTGACTTCTGCAGTTTCGTTGCGCCACATTTCTCCGACCATCTTTGAGACTTCGGACTGGTTGCGTTTCGTTCCCTCAGGAGGCTCGGGGAGTGTGTTGAGTACGTGGGAGCGATAAAGTAGGAAAGAATTGGGAGGCCGTGGAACCGTGTCCCGTGCGCGAGGCATGTTAATCAGGAAGTGTGGAGATGTAGGAAAGTGTAGTGTGTATCTTACATCTTTCGGGGAGCTTTTATTTCCAATAGCCAAAGCGAATTCTGGATAAAGCTACTTACGCTGTGACCAGCAAGCCAAAGCGAGATGTCATGCAAAGCTGAACCAATAATTTTGGCCGAGAAAACGGTGTCAAATGAAAGCGGCATCACAAGATGTTCAGTCACATTGTCGAAACATTTGATGCAAGGTTCTGACCATATATTTTTCTGCATTTTCGAGTTTTGTTGCTAACCATCATCCTAGACCCGCGCATTTTCATCATCTGCAATACCTATTCCACTTTCTTCAGATGCGATCCTTAGCAAAAATCTCGGGTTTTATCCTGGCCTTGAAACTTACTGCCGTTTACGCTGTTGTGTACCCAAACTTCCCTGCAGCTGATGTTCAAACTGCTGGGAAAACGTGTCATATTGCTTGGAAAGGCGATACGGACTCTACAACTGCTTGGAAGGATATGTCCATCGAACTCATGACTGGCGATAATTTTAACATGGTACACCTAACCAGTTCGTTCATGTTTCGCGTATTTGACGTTCATTTGAGCTGACGATGGTTTAGCTGTCACGACTGGACGCGATGGGACTGTTGACGGATCTTTTGATTGGATTTGCCCCGAGGTTGGTGACATTTCACAACATTTGTTGAGAAATCTTTTTCAAGACCTTTTAACAGGTTACGATCAATGCCGCGATCTATTTCTACCAATTCCGATCTCCACACACTGTCGATTATGCTTGGACAACACGCTTCCCAATTGCTTCATCCTCTGGAGTAATTGTCCCACCTCCAAACAGCACTCAACCTAACGGTGCCGCAATTCCATGGGGTACAGGCGCCCTGTCAGATCCCTCTTCTGCTGTCCCTCCGCCCGTTTTTACCACCACACCAACGACTACGAACCCACCAACTACCACGCAACCTCCAACATCTACAGCGACACCCACGAACGTAGCTCCTGGTGTTGTAGCAGGATGCACCAGCTTCTTCACTGAAACAAACCTACTCTGCTACCAGATTGCGGATTCCTTTGGAATTACTGTTGAGAATGTAAGCTCAATCGCTCTCACGAATCTCTGCGATACTAATAGCCGTTTGTTCAGTTCGAAGCATGGAACGGCGGTTCCGACGTGTGCAACGTCCTTCAGGCTGGCCTCGCATACTGTGTCAACGCCAAGCCTTCCAATGCGGCACCTGGAGCAATTTCGACTTGTACTTCCTATTTCACTGAAACGACCCTCCTATGCTGGGAGATCGCCGCCCAATATGGAATCACTGTTGATCAAGTGAGATATATCCACCTTCTTTCTTGCAACGTCTTCTCATTTCAATTGGCATAGTTCGAAGCATGGAACGGCGGTTCTGGCGTTTGTAATGTTCTCCAAAGCGGCGTGGCTTATTGCGTCGCTGCTCCCTCCACGCCTACGACCACAGCAGCGCCAGTAGCAACCCCGACAAACGTCGCGAGTGGGGTCGTCGCGGGATGCACAAGGTTTTTCACGGAAACGACTCTTCTATGTTACGAAATCGCCGCAAATGAGAGTATTACGGTCGCCCAGGTGTGTTCTCACCTATTTGCACGCAGACAGCTTCTAACGAGCTGTGAAATAGTTTGAAGCTTGGAACGGCGCGGGTGTCTGTAATGTTCTTGTCACCGGAAAGGCATATTGTGTCGCCGGCCCTTGATTTAGCAATGTAATAATATCTACCTTATCTACAATTAATATTGATCCTCGGCGTCGAAAGGGTGGTGAGCAATGGTTTTAAGAACGATGAGATTAATTGGCATATGCATGCTGTAATACAGAACAAAGCTGTATGCGTGAATTGTCACAGAGATATGATCTGAACCCTCCGTAATAGATTATGTGTACTTAGGAGCCCAGTAAACATTATTCCCTCTAGTATCGATGACTCGGTGTGCAAGATCGACATACGGCTTGCGCCCTTTCATTTCTAAAATATCCGTAGTGTCATATTGAAACATGATGGTGTTAGACATAAATGCCGGCTGTAGTTGAATCAATGAACAGATAATATGACTCAATTGTGACTGGTACGCACCGTGCCGATAATGTTGAAATCGGGAGTATACCGCAAAAACGAATCTCCGTGCTCCAACGAATATAACTGGGATTGGCAGAAGTTGGTTCCAGGTATGGCATCTCCAATAAGAAAGAAGGGGCTAATGATCATAATATCATCCTCGTGAGGGCCCACATGGACCTTCAATTCGGGATATTCGCTTGGATTATTGGTTTTAGGAAATATCCAAAACCCATTCTTGTCACAAATTGCTCCTTCGATCTGTTGGTGGAATTCTCGAACAAGGTCGTCGTCATGCAGGAAAACTCCGGCAGTGCCTAAACAGCTAGATCATAAGCTAGGACAAAATCGGATGTAGATAATGAGGACTAGCCTGTATCAAAAACGACCTTTTGACTCGTAGGGTTGCAAGGATAGGCCTTCTTGTTTACGTAAAATTTCTTTGAAATGATCGTCCACCGTGAGCCATCCACAACGGGAATCGGTCCCTTGAATGTAATACCCTTAAAGCCGTATGGTGGAACGCCAAATGCGATCTGGGACTCCCCAGCTTTGTTTGATGCATAAATTGTTACCGAAGGGAAGACCTTGAGGACATGCATATGTGAGCTAGCTATCGTGGCAAATAGTTTGAATGTAGATGCAAAAGCTCACCAGCGTATCATCCCACAGAAGCCTGCTGACGAATGTCTATATAACTAACAATGAGATTTTATTCTACGGAAATGCTATCAGAAATGACGCGTACCGGTGTTCCATTTTCTACCCTTTGAATAGAAACTCAGACCAAAGTTATGGGACATTGGACAGGCTGATAAGACTTATTTACCTTGGACTAAGACCCATGAAGCCGTCGTAGAACGTAAACTCTGGAAGGTTTCTTTTCAAGGTTTCTGCATGCCCAAAAGAGCTATCAGTAGCTGCACCGAAGCAAAATTGCATCTCATGCGTTCGGGTTTGGTTCCCAGATAAAAAACCTCCAGTGGCAATGATGATGTCCCAATGCCACTTGTATTCTATATATTATGAATGTTAATAATACTTCAAGGTCTTTGACATCGACAATTTACTTATCCAGGTCGCATCCAGATATCTGTAGGTGTGCTTGGTATCATCTCTGGCAGGCTTGCCCCAGCCTTGGGAATTGGCGAAATAGACTTTCGTAGCTAAGACCGGTTCCTTTGTAGTGACATGGCCTGGTGGTCGAGAGGCCTCGGGCATATAATCACTTGTAAGCCATCTGTGAGATGTTTGATCACTCTTCACCTACTAATATCGACAGCTCATGTAGATTACTTACGTCATACTACTACCTGGAGAAGCATCATTCAGTAAAAGTGAAATCGCACTCGCTAGACAAAATACCTGTATCGAGAAGGAAACGGAACTTCTCGTGCCTTTCAGATTTTAGACCCTACAGGAATCGTTACAAAACAGTGAAAACCAAATAAGTCTCTACGACTGACAAGAAACAAGATGAGCTCGATTGGTCGGCCCACTTTGAGGTCTCCTGTCGTGTACTCATTCTGCATCCAACGGTATGTGCCACCGGGAGGGCGGGATGCAGAGTCCCCAACGCGCACTATACCGCGGAGGAGATCCATAACGGTGCCGGCGCCATACATGTGCGACCCTTGCTTAAAATCTTGAGGACCACGAATCAGAGTAGGCGACTCAAAGATGAGTTTGAAATCATCGTCCAGAGGGATTTTGCCGTGAGACGAAAGAATATAAAAGAGCTTCATGACCATTAGTGCTGAAGCTGGAGCTAGGAAATAAGCTTACCTCGCACACCGAACGGGGTATACCTAGAGTAGGCACACGTGTAACATTGAGGTCAAACTCAAAGATCATTCTGGTGTCTGATGTTTGTTTTGCGGCGGATGTGGACATGATGCAGACGGAAAACAGACTCCTCCGCTGGGTCAAGTCTGGTATACCAATGTGCTTTTCTGTTGGATAGCTGTGTGGGTGCAAGCTTGATGGTCTAACGTCACTGGGCCGATTTTCATGCATATGTTGATTTTGCCAAGTCGGGACTGGATTTGAAGGGATATCTGCTGATATCTGAAAGGCTTATGCTACGTGGATGTCGCCTGGTTGCTATCATTTGTGGCGGTTGTAGCCTGGCTTGTTGACAAGCTGCCAGAAATCTGTTTGGAATGTGTGTTCTAGTGTGGGTACACTTCCCTTGAGGCGATATGGTCATGTGTGGGATTTGACCGTAAGCTGTCACTTGATAATTAAACAGTCAAAAAAGCCATATGTCCAAGGCAGTGGCTTCGGAAGGTTCAAGTTTGTGGCGGTTGAGTCAAAATATTGACCGGCAGCGTCCGGAGACATGCTTTGCTCCGAGAACGTCGAGTCCGAGCGAGTCCGCTGGCTCCTAAAACCAGCCGTCGATATGGTACTTACCTGAAGACGAGACCTGAATTCCACTACCATGTCTGATCAGAACAAATGTGTGAGAAAAATATGTTTTGATGAGCCAATCAGAATACCAGCAAGAAAAGTCTTCGTTCACAATACTGGCTCACGAACGATCAGACTATTTATTTAATATTCGCTCCCAACGTTACCCATCACACCACTACCTAAGATCTCAGCCCAGATATGTCTTTGGGGATAACCTCACTTCCCGCCGATATTATCGTCAATATATGCGAAGCAACTTGGGCCATTTCCAGACCTATTATCAGAAGGGCCCCCGCCCCCGTACCTCGGAACGAAGCAATAGCCTGCATTTCTCTGACTTGCAAAAGGCTGCGGGAAATCGTTCTTCCCCTTCTATTCAGAGATGTATACAACTGGAAGAAAAGTACTTACAACGGTGGTGCATGGCCTTCGACTGTGTGGCCACACATCAGGTATGAACTTGCCTCACCACTCTCAACTCATAACACAACCTCATTTGACTTCTAGGACGGTTACAATTTATGATTTTCCAGGATATGGGCGCTCACGCTTTGACAACGAGGATACTTTACTCGTGCTACCCAATCTCCTCAGCGTTCATAGGGTCAATATGTCCTTTATGCTTACCAAAGAACCCCGGCCGTATTTGCTCGCAGTGTCCTCACTGCCCAATCTGCGTACTTTAACTATCCAGCAAGACCGGCTTGAGGATCCGTCTTTGGCCTCAGTCTTTGCCACGATGTGTCAACTATCGACTTTGACATTGCGAGTGGCTCAGGCCGTGATTCGACCTGCCCCATCTTTTGATGCCCATTCAACAGAGGTGGACAATGTCCACAATATTCTGAAAGCCATTTCTCCCGTATTGTCTGAATTGGAGATTTCAGGTGACTTGGTCAAATTTGACGTTATAGCATCGATAAAATGGCCAAACCTCCGCTCGCTCCGTCTGGTTGACCATATCCCATATCACTGTGACTTCATCCCTTTGTCAGTCCTGGTCTGCAATATGCCGGTACTCCGTACCCTTGCATGTGATTTCAAGGCAGAACGGACCCCTCGTTATCCACTCCTTTACTGTTTGCCCGACGATCCGCCCCTTGCCACCGCTGTACCAGGCCTTCTATCCCTCTCGATATCAAATCCTCAACCTGGAGAAACAATTTTTGAGCAACTCCCCCCCGAATTGACGGAATTCAGAGTGGTATCGCTTCGCGACATAACCAAACTCCCGGACTACCACGCGCCCCTTCCGCTATTCGGTTACTCCACACTGAGCAGGGTAGATGTATCTTGTTGGATAGACGCTCTTTCAAGTCTCCCGAATTTGGTTAGGCTGACTCTCACATTGGAGTCAGTCCCCTCCGTCATGCTTCTCGTCGATCTAGCCAGGGCATGTCCAAGACTTCAATATCTTGCTCTGGAACAGGCCTTTCACGAATTAAATTGCAACACTACAACATCTGATGAAATGGTAAGTTATTCGTTCAACACAACTTTGGCCAGCGATCATATAAATATTTCCACGTCTAGGAATCCCTCATTGTTCCCCTCCAAAGCCTTTCTCAACTTCAAGAACTTCGTTTATCATTGGAATTAGGCCATTCTGTTCAGTTTCCTGATGGGTTAACTGCTCCCACATCTTTCGGCACTTTAAAGATGCCCGTACCTTCTCCTCACATTTTACCAGAGTTTAAAGAACTCGCGAAGGAGGCCTGTAGGATTTGTGCATCTAGAGTGGACACTCTCAACACCATGGGTGTTTCATGCCGGAATATCAATCTCAGCCGATTTGACCGTCTTCATATATGGTACATGATGGATATTTGCCGGGTCAAGGGAGTAATATATATTCAAGAAGCTGAGCTTGCTTAATAGTTTGACGACGAGTCGCGACTGAGTACTGAGTACTGAGTACTGAGCATGAGTAGGTACGACTGAGTACTGCCAAGGTCCCTTGGGACATATGTGCGTAATACGAGCAAATCGAAGTCTCACAATCGGAGGACCATATCTAGTTGCTATCTAGCATTCAGAATGGCTGTTGGGTTCACGAAGTGTATAACTAGACACAGACCTGGATAGAGTTCGCATGCTATTTTTTATGCAATGGAAGGAAACATTCAGTTATCATGCATTGTGTTTCTTTGTCCGTTCGCCCTCAAGCTTCAACTTGAAGGTTCGCTACCTTTAAGCCTCCTCGAGCCTACGGTAAGCCACAAGCGTTCCTTCACTGAAGCTTTTGTTAGGCCTCCTATATCTAGGTCGGGTCTAGGTCGGATGCTCCAAGCTTTTGAGACCATTCTTTTGCATGTTGTAAATGCTTTCAACCCCTGGAAGTTCAATCGAACTTATCTCAATTTTACAATGTTTGGTGTACTAGATACCCCCTCAACGGGTAACGACAAACTCTACCTTGGCGGCATTTCATAACTACCATGCCAGATGTCGTTCTAGTGGCACAGAACGCGCTACAGTGGCTACAACTCGTCTCGCTCTGGAATACTTGAGCTCACAGGAGCTTCATCATCCTCAGTCTTGCCATCCGACGCGTCGGCTGTACCCGGCTTCGTAGACCCAGCATCTGCCAATACGTTTGCATCGGCTGTCGCTAAGCTAGAATGTATGGCACCAGCTTCTGCTAGTTGGCGAGTGAATTGGGCAATTTCTTGATCATACTCTTCCCATTCAGGTATTTGTCTAGCTCGAACCAACTTTGGTTCTTTCTGAGTGGTTGTGAGTGAAGCTATACTGTTAACAGGCGAGAGGAAGTTGTGCCTACCGTCAGAGGATTCTGGCAAAGATCGATCGTTTTTGCTCGATTCAGCCTATCCTTGCTGCCTACCGAGAGCCTCAGATCAGTCATCCAAAGTGAATGTTAACACCCCTTACACCAGGTTTCACACTGAGAGAGAAATGGATGCATCAGCAGAAGTTTGGCCAAGTTAGATACGAAACGACATACCCAGAGCCAATCTTCATGCAAAGAGAACTGTTCGGTGCACGCGCGTTAGTTTATGATCCAATCAAATGTAATTTTCGTCTTACGATGGGGACTTCGCGTTGTAAGTTATTTGGTAGATCTGGGTGGGTTCTTCATGAGTCGGAACCACAGAAACCCCACATGTCAGAAATACCTTGGTCAAGATTTGCTAGGGAGTTGGGGTCGGCAGATAACGCATGGTATTGCCCCCGCAGGATATCCTGAACCACCCATAAGCAGGCGAACATGGAAAGGGCGTTCATTGTGGACCTACACCTGCAGCCAACTAATGAAGAATATTCAGTGTTGCAATTGGTGCCAAAACACAGCTTACATACCTGACGGAAGCGAACGAGATCGACGACGTATAGGGCACTGCAAGGTGTCAAGTGCTAAGAAATGCAAGATGGTCTCGTGAAAAGAAACAGACCTGATGTGGTATGGCCTTCCTTGCAAAAATTCTTTCCAATATCCAGTCTTCCAGAATCGGAAACCTTCCATGTCTGTATTGTCATCACCCATAGGAGTATACCCGTAAGGTGCGCCGTGTAAATCGAGGTCGATCAATTCTTTCAGATCAGCACGAACAATCTGGTCCGCGTCAACGAATATAACTTTCTTGAGATCCATAGGGAAGAGGACGTCCAAGAAAAGAATCTTGTAAGCCCAGATAATCCTTTGCTTCTCGGTTTGTTCACGCAGCCAGGAAGGCCATTTGTATGTCACGAGCTCGTACTTGAAATTGTACTTCTCAGCCATGTGTGGTATGAATTCCTATCCAAGAGAGTCATTGGTTATGTTTTGCCTCTCGACAGTCAAATGCCCACTTACCAAGAACGATGGGGAAAGGAAGTTCTCTATGAACCAGAATTTGACTGTACTTTTGGTATTGCGTAGAACACTCAAAATCATGATCGACGCAAAACGCTGATAAAACTATCCAGTCGGGGCAACAATTAATTAAGGGGAAACCTCACCTCGTACAACAAGCCGGATGCGACTGTGAAGATATTGATTTCCGCTTGTTCTTCAACGTTGTCCTTGTGTTTGAAAAGCGACGTAACTCTTAAAAGGATGGATGAGAATCCTGTATCTTGGCGACAAGGGGAAAAGAAGCCTCACCGAGACGCCAAGTCTCCAAAAATGGAGCCAATGCTGCCATCATGGTGAGGCTGCGCCAGTACATCCGCCTTCTCCATGTTGGGTTTTCTTGCCAGTCGTGGGTACAAAGTCAATCCCTCAAAGCTCGTCACAGTGATCTCGTTGCCACTCTCGCCAATTGTCGGGCTATCCCAGCCCTCATTCCCGACGCTCTCCATCTCATACACCTCTCTGCCCCTCCCCTGTCGGATTTCGAGCCCAAACACACCTGGCTTTGCCTTGAACTGGAAGTAGCCCAGGTTAGCGACGACCTGGGTATCATCGATCGCAGAAGCCTCCTTTCCGCCACGGAGAAGCTCAAGCTGCACGCCTCGGGGTGGGCTTTGATTATGTATTTCACGAGCATGTCCTTCGACAACGAGATAGTCAAGGTTGAAAACAGCCTTGAGGCTGAGGTCTTCAGGCAAAAGATGACCCAGTTGGATGTTATCAAGATCGTAAAGGGCCTCTCGAGGTCGTACAAGCCAAGATGACGGTACATCCATGGCTAAGGTGTAGATCGGCTCCGTCGGGAGGTCTTCAAAGACTGCTTGAGCAGCAACCTCTTGACTGTCAACGCGTAGTCAGGTCATGCGTTTCTTTGGTTCCAGGTACAATAATGACGAACCCATCTTCTCCGTACGTCAATGAAGGCAGTAAGTTGTAACGATAGAAGCTCTTCAAAGGCATCTACTCCATGTTGAGCCTTCGCTGAGATACATTTGGGAAGCTTGACTTGCCTCAGAATAGCGAGCTGGGACCAGATGGATCTCGATGAATGTATCGGGCACGTTGACCAACCACTGTATGATCCAAGCGTCAGTCACGGGCATGGAAAGAACAAGTCAGCTACTCGCCTCAAGAAGACTTGACCACTTCTGGCTCGTGACACTCAGAGGATCCATAATGACAGCGATATGAAATAGAGCTGTTGAGTTATTCCCTGCTTCAAATGCTCTGGTCAAATCAGTTAATCGAGTGACAAGTAATGACGTGAAAATGCGACTTACGTGTATTTGGACTCGAGCAATTGATATTGCCTATTGCGCGGCCGTTGTCCTGTCTGTAGAAGACTAAATTCGCTAGGATCCGGAAGTTGGATAGAGGCAACGATTGATGACGCGCTTGAAAGCAAGTTGGCATAGCTGGCCCTGATCCATCGTGGGTTCAGGTTAAATCGACCAATGCGTGAATCATTCACTGACCTGTCCGCTTGACTTTCCATTGGTGCAATGATTTCCAGGGCGGTTATGATGGGCTGTGACCGTTTACGGATTTCGTAGGTTTCCAGTGCAGCGAAGTCCGCAGCCAGGAAGTCTCCTCCCTCAATGGGCCCTACAACCTGATTATGTTGCAAAAGCATAGTAAGCCTCGTATTCTCTACGTCACACAGCATGGTACTGACCCGACCATTGACAAGAAGAGCCTGCTTTCCGGGTGCGACACCGATCTCCCGTGCCACCAGGCGACTAGCTTTGACATAGTCCACGTAATGAATAGGGTTGATGTCTGATATCTTGACACCCTCTGTCACTGCACGAACCAATTCATCTTGCGATAAAATAGTTTGAGAATCCGACGTTGGCGCGCCAACACCCAGCGCACGGAGAAGATGTTCCGGAGGCGTCTTCGATACGAGATGAGTTTTGACCATGTGTGCAATAAGCCAGGAGGCAAGAGGTCTCTCTGGCCCTTCTATAGGCTCTTCGACAGGATTATGAATGAAGGAGATTCGTGTACGGGATCCAGGGTTCTACCAGTCGAGCACGCTTATCAGCAAAGAAAGCGAGGCGGGGAAGAGAAACGTACGATGGAGAGTAAGGCTTCCCTAACGAGCTTCAGGCCCTCCGGGCTATCTAGGTCCGCAATAACATGAAGAGTGAGTGGGATAACCGCCGTTTCCGCTAACATCCGATATCAGTCTCGACGTTGAAAGTCAATCATGGGAAAGTAGAAGCAACATACGAGGATAGTGGAACGCAGATGGTGCCACACGGAATCCTGTTCGAGCAAAAAGGTCCGGGAGGTTGAAAATGCGTAGGGATCCGGGAGTCTCTGAAGGGAATATGTATCGGTTCCTCCTAGTGCTTGTTGTAGGCTGATCGTAGAAATAGGTGGACAGAGTCTCGTTGTGTTCATCTGTGATCTTGCCGGTGTAGACCTAGCGCCAAGGTTCTCAGGTCAGGTGACTCAAAAGGGCAGGCTAGCAGGAAAGACAAACCTTTTCTTGAAGGAACTGCAACTGCTTCGAGAGCTCATTCTGCATGTTGAGAAGGAAGTCCTGTCAACCGATATGTCAAAGAATGCTCAAGAGCGAAAGATCGTCAAAGCGGTAAACACACATCACCATAACTGAAGTGCTTTCCGTTGAAGAAAGCATGACCATTAGGCGAGGTGGATAGAGTGGCACCGAGGCGCTCAGTGTAGCTTCGGACTTTGTCTAGAGGTGCCTCTGGAGACGCCTTCCCAGCAACAATATCTTGCAGATCAGCGACTTGATGTGTCTCAGACCCTTCAACCAGCGCAAAGTCTACAAATAGTCTCTCCACAGTGTTCCAGTCGACAGTGGGCTTCTCCTGAACTTCCGCGAGCTGAGATGCAAGTCAGAAGGACAAATTCGTCTAGAAAAAGTATGAACACTTGCCTCTTGGAAAAACGCCAGCGTCTTTTTCCGGCCATAGTTTGATACAAGATGATAGAAAAGTAGAGCCATGCGAGCGGCTAGATTTCGAGTGCGTCAGCGATATCCTGTAGAGGTGTTCAAACTATACATACAATCCTCTGTCTCGGAAATAGGTACGACACCGAATCGAAGGGGTAGGTTCCTATCAATGAGCGTAGCCATGCTTCCAGTGATGAAGGCCAAGCTCTGAGTTTGCGAGAGATCGAGGACGAGGATAATATTGAAAACATTGTATCTGACACTAGGAATGCTGTGGTAGACTGGGCGTATGAGCTGTGAAGATCAGTCAGACAAATCAGATATATGTCAAGGTGATGAAGGTATTACAGTGAATACAGATGTGCTCCATTTCTGGTATCTATAAAAGATAGGTCAGGAACTTGAGAAGAAAAAGAACCCATATCCCTTACCTGCTATCCTTCTCCATATTATTCCAGTAAATAATGACATCTCCGCCCTCTATTCGGTCTGTGGCATCGAGCAACCCATCCAACACATCACCACCAGGCTGAGAAGCCACAACTTCGGGATGCGTAAGGAGCTCAAACGCCTCAATTCTTGTCAATCCCAACGAAGTAAGGCCCAGCATCGCCACACGTTCCTTCTTAAGATGGCGCAGTAGCCCAAAAGGATTGACATCCTTGTCAGGAACAGATGCGCCATTGATCCACATGTAGCGTCCACCGCCTTGAACCTTCAGCCTGTTGGAGTCAAGCTCGTCAATGAGCGATTCATTGACAACAACACGGCGTGCGAGGAGAGGGGCGTATTTGGGAAAGTTCTGTGATAGTTGTTTAAGTGTAGTGAGCGGATTGGCAGAGTCCGCGACTAGTTGGATGGCTTGATAACCGAGGTCTAGAACATGACAAGGTAAGTATAGATTCACAAGGAGGAGAAGAGAAGCGTACTACTGTGTTCCTCCTCTGTCAGTGGGGACTTGGCACTTGGTGCGGTGGCATTTTCCGGGTGATTTTCAATGAGGGCCAAAATAGGGTCTACATCGCGTACAACATTGTCTTGCTTGGAAGCATCATTTCCCTTGGCGCCTATGGCACTATTCGGTCAGAGAAAAGAGAGAACCTTGGACCACGTACCATTGCGAGTGTTTCTATCGTCGATCGCAAGGTAGTCTGTCTTCTTCAAGTTCAACGCGACGCCGTAGCCCGATAGATAGTTCTGGGGACGCTTGTCGCGTCCGGTAGGGGCCACATATCGTAACACATATTCTACGTGCGGGTTGGTTTTGTCTGCAAGAGAAAGGAGGTAGCTATGCAGTTCGCGGAAATTGGTCGAAGACGGCAACGCGTAGAAGATGGCCGTTCGTGGTGGCCGTTTCACCGAGCGTGCTGGAGAAGGATAGATGTGATCAAAAGTGAGCAGGCGAGGTGCGGGGAAAGGACTATGTTTGCATGATGAGTGGAAGTCAATAAAATGGTCAATCCTCTCACTTTGACGACGATGTCTTCGTTGTCGGGTCAATAGTCTCCACACTCGCCAAAGTCACCAGTTTCTCAATATCACATACAACCTCTCCATACCACTCAACCCACGACCCACAGTCCACGCCTTGCGTGTTGTTGTGATGGTCAATGTAATGGTTATAAAACGCCTCGATTTTCGGTGTCGCGGCGTGTAACGCGAAGTTCAGCTCGACTGCTGCCAGAGATGCAGGCTCGGTCAAATATCCATTCGCTGTTACAACTTCCAATACCGCCTGATGTACCGCTTCGGGAGTGAGCCTTTCAGGCAAAGCTAGAACCTCTGGGTCGGTCAACTTGTCGAGAAGCGGGAAGAATGCATCTGGAGTTTCCAAAGCTATCGTCTCTCTTGAAAAATATAAGGATAATTTTCTTGTGCAAAAGATAAAACGTACAATATTTCAATAAATGGTGGGGGTGCAGGCCATGAAGCCTTGAGAGAGACCTCAACTGGTGGGCTGGTACATCTTCCCCCCAAAACTAAGAACGACAGTCCAAGAAATTGAAGCTTGCGCCTCATTTTCTAAATCTGGTATGATCCCTGCGGCAGGAAAGGTGCCCAGGTCCGTTCCAACACTAAAGACGATTCAAGAAGTTGAATAACGTTTGGGACACGTCGTCAGTGATCGATAATTGATGAATGATGGCTCAATCTAATCTTATCTCTTAAACTGCTCACGTGCCCAATTTTTTCAAATCGGGACCGACTGTAAGCTTTACTTGCTCAGTCATCTTGTTCTCAGCCTCCATTTCTCCAGTCTTTTCAACGTCGAGATTTTTTTTTGAGATAGGAAATGGAGTTTGTTCCTGCTCCCCCAGTCCATCGTGTACTATGTGCGGATTGTGGTGCGTGAAACTACTAGTCACCGTGCATTGATTAATTTGAGCTGATCTATTCCTTGTAGGAACTCCAATCGTGCCTAATTCTGCCAATCTTTGTGTGGCATGTCTGAGAAATACGTGAGCATTTTTTACTGTCACATTTTTGGAGGAAATTGTGGCCGATCAACAATTTCAAGTGTCGATATCACGGAAGGAATTCCAAAGCAGGGTTGGTCATATTTGATCGCACAAGATAGTCATTCAACTGACTTTTCTTAGCGTCTGTTTCGTTCTGCAGAAATTGCGAACGTTTCCTTTCACCTCCACAAGCATGGACACTCGCGAGACCCGAATCATCCGAACTCCTTTCGATCTGCCTGAAAAAGCTGAAGGGTCTCAACAAAGTACGACTAACGGACGCACACTTCATCTGGACGGAACCACATTCAAAGCGTTTGAGAGTTTCGCTGACGATTCAGAAAGAGGTGTGTCCCGTCAAGCTCTACTAAATGTCGATCGACTGACACAACTAGGTTCTAACAAATACTATCCTCGAACAAACCTTCGAACTTGAATACCTCGTGCAACACGGTCAATGTCCCGACTGTGCAAAACTTGCAGCAAAGAACACCTGGAATTCGCTGGTGCAAGTCCGACAAAAAGTTCCTCACAAGCGCACTTTCCTGTACCTCGAACAGTTGATCTTGAAGCACAACGCTCAGAAGGACACAATCTCAGTGAAGGAAGTCAAGGATGGACTTGATTTCTTCTACAGTTCACGAAGTCACGCCCTCAAGATGGTTGAATTCCTACAGGGTGTCGTTCCCGTTCGATCCAAATCCTCCGAGCAAATCATCTCTTCCGATACCCACACCAACACCGCCAACTTCAAATATACTTACTCCGTTGAAATAATCCCCATCTGCAAAGACGATCTCGTCTGTATCCCCCCAAAACAAGCACGGCAAATGAGCAACATTAGTCCTCTCACCGTCTGCACCCGTGTCGGCAATTCCATCCACCTCCTCGACCCAGCGACACTTCAAAGCTGCGATATTACAGCGAATGTCTATTGGCGGGCGCCCTTTTACACCCTCGCTACCGTCACTGATCTCGTCGAATTTACTGTTCTCGATATCGAACCTGATCACCATCGCAGCAAGGGTAAACATGTCATGGCCGATGCACAAGTCGCGTTAGCTTCGGCATTCCGCTCCTCTGGGGCCACTGTCGATGACGACAACATGATGGACTTCGACGGGCGCGGGACGAATAACCAGATTTATCACACTCGAACCCACCTCGGCGCGATCCTGCAACCCGGAGATACAGTGATGGGATATCATCTCACAAACAGCAATTACAACTCGGACGACTTTGCTACGCTCGAGCCTGGTCGTATACCTGACATTATTCTCGTGAAGAAGGCGTACCCGAATCGTCGTAAGAAGAGTAAAGCACGCAGCTGGAAACTTCGGAGTATATCTAAAGAAGCGGGCGAGGATGGCGAGACGAGTAATGCGCGTGGTATTGTTGGAAGGTTGGGAGGACGAGACCAGAAGAAGATCGAAGAGGATTATGAGTTGTTCCTCCGTGACATTGAAGAAGATCCAGAGATTCGTGGCTCCGTCAACTTATACAAGGCCCCTGATGTCAAGATGGCCGGAACCGAGGAAACGAAAGGCAAGAAGAAGAAAAGGGCGCAATTTGCGATGGACGTGGATGAGGCCGAGGAGCCTGAGGAGGTCGTACGGACGACCATTGAGGAGACCTTGGAGGAGGAGGAGGAAGAAGATGAGCCTGACTTCCCAGAAATTTCGTTGGATGAACTGCTCGAAGACTTTGATGAGATGACGCTCGGAGGAGAGGCCCCGGTTCCGGAGTAAATCTATTGTCGCATGTATTTCCATATAGAAGCATCGGCATCCTCATTCTGTGGCGCTGAATCCTTTCTGGCCGAATTCTTCCGCCTAAACTAAGGTCAAAAACTGTTCTGCTCTCAGCGTGAACGGCGTGGAGAAACAAATGATTCAAAATGTATTTATCCCTAGCTCAAAACCCTGCAAAAGTGAAGACTTGTTATGTACATATGGTCCCTCAACACCTTTTATCCGAGAAGGACAGCAAAAGTGGTGGATTTGTGTGCAAGGTTGACCGCGCCGGGATCGTTGAAGATGCTGTAGGGAAATTTAGTTACATCTGGTTAAAATGCTGAAAAAGCTAACGAACATGTAGCCACGGTTGTCAGGAATGTTGAGCTCCTTCCCGAGGAAACCGAAAAGAGATTTCGCGAAACCCTCATTCTTCTCTGTGCCGTTTCCTAGGGTGATCTGCGATACGTGTTAATGTCTGGGCTCAATACTTCGTCGGGGGTACCTACCACACGGAGAACGAAGGCGGGATCGTGGTTGCCGGCGAAGATGAGAGATTCGTTGTACTGGTAGCTAACGGTGACATAGCCATCCATTCCGAAAGCAGCAGCGGCAGCCTGAAGGGGTTCGCGTTAGCAAATGAGACGACGCGCTCTCAAGAAAATCTAACCTTGTTCAAAGCGAGGGTGAATGCCTTGACGTCGGGGACCTGTAGTAAAGTAGAGATCAGTGGAGCCATTGGCCACAACAAGGATGATAGCTAACCTTGACGTTGGTGTTGAGTTCCAAGACCGGCATATTGAAAGAAAGAAGAGTTCTAGTGAAGTTTACTGGTTGTGGGTGAGTGCAGTAGTCGAGAGGGCTTGGTTATCCAGTTCCGTCGATGGCTAGTATTTATACATCGCCGTGCATAGCTATTGGTAAGGCCAGTTCCACAAATTAGAATAAGTTCATGTTGGTGTTGATCGCAAGACGAAATTCAAGTCCCAGGACTCCCATAGTGGGGGATTTCTGATTGTGCCCGGAATATCAACCCATCACTTCTCTGAGAAGGACCGTGACAGTTCTACATCTTACAACATAAGTACACCAGAAGACAGAAAAGACCACGCGCATATGCAATGGCTACACCCCGATTCTCTTCTGTCAAGATTGCTTCTTGATCGTAACTTCTTGAGCCCTCGACACACAGATTTGTCACTACACCGGCCGCAGCATCAAGACATTTGCATTCGAAGAGTGTTACTGGGGTGAAAAGGAGGCACAGGTTAGCTTCTGTAGCGATCTGACCGCAACATTATGCCAACATATGTTTCTCTGTGATTCAGATCTTTCACAACATATGCTGGATGTGATCTGATGCTCACCGTAGCTGTACAAACTCTAAGGCACTGTCAACAGAAAACCTTCTATTCAAATTTCAAGCTGTATCTCCGCCGGCGGGCTTTTGATCAGCCAGGTCTAGGCAAACAGTCAGGTGTCCATGTATATCAGGTATGAGGGCGACAACACAAGCTCAAGGACATCCTGTAACCGACCTTGGCGGAAAGGAAAGAATTGCGGAAATTGCCGAGTGTCACCGCCGATCTGGCAGGAACGCGAACCAGTTCATCTTGCCACATCGTTACGCGCGCATCCATTTGGTAGCTCTACTTGCTTGTTTCTGATATGCAGGGAGAGGAACGATGAAAGGATAGTCATAATGATAAAGCCCATAGTAAGCCAAGGTTACGGCCCATATCGCTTATTATTTCTTTTCGACGTTACATCGTGGGGGTAATCGACCCGCACGACCAATGGATAATTTTTCGATGTGAGAGACCCAGAATCAACTATCTAACATCCTTCTAAACCAAGTGTGCAGGACTTTTCAAGGGTTTGAGACTCAACAAGTTCATGCGGGACAGAAGGTCGACTCAACAACCAATGCTCGAGCCGTCCCAATTTATGCTTCGACGAGTTTCGTTTTCAAGGACACAACGGTACATGGAAGTTTATCATCCTTCAATCGATCGAAAATTTAATTTTCATTCAGCATGCATCAGAAGTTTTTGGTTTGAAGTATACACAGTCGTTTCATTTTCAACCCTTCTTTTTCTGACAATAATACTTACAGAATCAATGGTTACACGTATTCGCGGATGTCAAATCCTACAGTGGTATATGTCTGCCATTCCACTATGCCCGCTTCTTGCTTATGTCTCAATAGGAAGTATTCGAGAAACGAATTTCCGCCCTTGAAGGAGGTCAGGCTGCCGTGGCGGCTGCCACAGACCAATCAGCCCAATCAATGGCCATTATGACACTGGCAAACTCGGGAGATAATATTGTCGTTTCGTAAGCTCTCTTCGATTGCTTTCGCCGACCATGTTGAGACTGACCATACCTCAACAGAAATCGTGCGCATCATAACAGTGTGAGTCTAGCGCTTCGTTCAATTTCTGTTTGATTCACGAATCCGTGTCAGACATATGGATATGGATGTGAGCCTCTCTCACAGAGTTGTAAACATTTGCTTAACGTAGCCCTTTATAGCTGTGTTCCAACAGTTCGGAATCGATACAAAAGTTATAGCAACTGGTGATCCAAATGACTTCGCTACAGCTATCGATTCGAAAACCAAAGCAATTTATATCGAAATCATATCTCAGGCTGACTTTACAATTGCTCCTATCAAAGAACTTTCCCAGGTATATGCGATAAGACTGGTGTGTGATTATGTTGAAAGGCGTTCCAATCCCAGGTCGCCCACAAGGCGAAAATTCCTTTGATTGTCGACAACACTCTCGGGATGGCAGGTACGTCGAATCTATCTCCTTGATATGCTGAGGCAATTGCAACTTGTACCTTCGCATTGGCAGGATACCTCACACGTCCAATCGAACATGGGGCCGACATTGTTGGTGAGCCCATGTGTTGTCTGATGATTGGAAGGGCCTAAATATCTTTGATTCTAGTCGAGAGAATCACAAAGTGGGTCGATGGACATGGTGTCATGGTCGGAGGAGTTGTTATCGACTCCGGTCCGTTCTTCCTTTATCCTTCACACTTCAGGGTATTTAGTATCGACACAGGCAACTTCGATTGGAAACAAACCGATAATTATCCGACTTTAACCAAACCGTCTACCGGCCACCACTCCTTCGTCTATGCCGATACCTTTGAGCGCACAGCGTTTGCGACGAAATTACGGGCTGATGTAAGCGTTCTTTACTCTTCGAGGCTAGCTGATTGACTTGGGAATAATTAGATCCTACGTGACCTGGGTCCAACATTGGAGCCATTCTCAGCTTTCTTCCTGTTACAAGGGCTTGAAACTCTGAGCCTTCGTGCTGAAAGGCAGTGTGCAAATGCCATGATGCTGGCTAGGTGTGTTTATATTTCTGGGCTGGTATATCTCGAGCTTGATGATGTTGATTCAGGTGGCTTGAGAAGCATGTCAAAGTTACCTCAGTTTCGTACTTGGGCCTCGAGTCCCACCAGTCGCACGAGCTCGCGAAGATCTACTTGAGGGAAGGCCAATATGGGGCCGTCCTGGCTTTTGCATTGAAGGGAGGAAACTCGACTGTAGACACTGTGTTGCGCAATCTTAGCCTCGTGAGCTATTTAGACGCTTATGGGGAGACGAAGACATTGGTCTTCCGACAAGCTAACGGGCCTCAGGGTAATGGAGAAAATAGTTATCCTAGGCAGGAAATGATTAGGGTGAGAATCAGCGTTTTCCATAAAGGTCAATTTTTGACTAACTGCATCTGAAGGTTTCGTTAGGTATTGAGGCTGTCGAAGACATCATCTCTGACTTTGCGATTGCCTTGGATTCCTTGAACTGACAATATTTACAATCCTCTTTTGAACTGTTTTCTCTCTTATTTAGGATCAGCATTAACCTATACCCATTGAAATCTTCCGTTTATATTGAACAGTTACGAAGCTATTCTCAAACAAACTCGTATAAGGGACCAGATGCATAGCACCACTGACTATACTACTCCCGACATCCAAACAGTCAAAGGAAGAGATTCCCAGAGCACTCGAATGAAAAACTTTGGCTGGAAGAGATCAATGGACGGGGCAAGCATCATACCAACATGCCACAATGCTGAAGATATCTCGAGATTCTTACGTTGGATTAGCGAAATCGTGTCTACGAAGAGGACGTTACCTACATGCTCCGAGGCCCTGTTCAACCCGTGTAGATACCAACGTAACCAAGAGCCATCTGAAAGCTTCTCCCCAGGAACTGGGTCAGTACCCTCATAAGCGTAGTCTGTGTACCATGGAAGCCTTCATGACTGGATGTTTACTAACGTGCAGGGAGAAACATACCAACGAGTTTCGTGCCCGACCTTTGATGCCAATGAGAACTGATGTTTCCAAAAGCAGTCCACGACTTACCAAAATGGTTCTATTTTATCGTTCTGAATCTCGAAGAAACGTTTAGAGAAACCTTTGAAAGGATTGGACAAATAGTCCAGGGTAATCGAGTGTAACAAAGTATTCAGTGTCGCAGCACCAATAGTAGCCTTTGAACAACCTTGCCCGTCGGCAGGATTGATCTTCATTACGCTGTCTCCGATAGCAATCCAGTTCTGAGGAAGGTTATCTGCTTTGTGGTAACGGACATAAGAACAAGGGGCTAGATTTCAAGGTGAGTGCTCTTTATCCGCGCACGGAAGACCTTGTAACTCACGGACGCGAACATAGCTGGAGGTCATTGTATCCTCAACTTCGTGCAGCATGTCAAGAAATTCAAAGAACCAGTCGGGCATTGGACGATTGGTGCGCATGCTTCGAGCGAATTTAATGGCGCCATCTAGGGTTTGAGGAGGCTTGGGCCCATCCCAGTTGCAACATAAGACTTGTACTGCCAAAAGCGTATTTAACATAGGTAGATAATATACATCTCAGAATTGAAGGCCTACCGAAATTTCCATCGACCCTTTGCGCGTAAATATTCTGGCTGTCCAGCAACCAGTCCGAAAGACAGTTGTAAATAGTAGCAATGTTTCGGAAACCACCAGGTATCGGCAGACGATCCTCAAGTGAAGTGGAGATTTTGAACCTCAATGTGACTACCTTCATTTTCTGGTCGTATTGAATCCTAAGCGCGTCGAGAGTCAGGCTATCATCGCCAGACAATTTGGGAATGCCATATCCGGCAGCTTTCAACCACTTGATGCCCGAATGAGAAGGCCCTGTACAGTCTACGCAGAGATCAGCCACATTTGTTGTCCAATAAGGTTGCCCGCCTACCAACGAAAAAGTCTGCGTCTATGGCCGCGAGACCTCCGGAATTATCGCGCACAGAGACCTTGGAAATTCTGGACGAGTCGGCTGGATCAGGTATCATCCCAGTGACAAGGCCAGTCATTTGCTGAATATTGGTATATCGCCCATCAAGAAGTAGACGGCGCAAGAGGGTTTCGACACCACGTCGTGAGCCATAGACGGTCTTGGGGAGCGTGCCTCCATATTTCTGAGATGGAGCCAAAGGAAGGTAGCCACCAAATGCAGTTTTGACTTCGGCAGGCAGAACACTGTGGGCAGAAAGTAGGCTCCAACATAACGAACATGCCGAAAGGAAACTGACCGAAGATCAGATGATTCACATTCCTGATCGAATGCTGGGAAAAGTTTGGACAATGCGAAGTAGTTCAAAACTTGAGTAGCTTTGAAAATGAAGCTATGTAGGTTAGAAAACCAGGTTTCAAAGCACTATCCTACTCACACTGATTCTGATCATATTGGATGACACGAGATCGAGGTTGCTCTTGTTGCCACGCTTGATGAAGTCGTCCTTGACTGGAATTCAGCCAGGCTTCTGGCTCGATGATAATAACTCGCTTGAAGTGATCTGAGCAGATACGCGCTGCAACAATCCCTGCGATGCTACATAATATAGGTCAATTTCCGTGACAATGATATTCGGTAAATGCAACCTTCCACCACAGACCACTGCCGTGCCCTGATGTTTCTGTCGATTGATCTTCCCCAGATTGGCAAGATCATCAACAGCAGTGTGCTTCAGGAGCAGCCTATGGCGAGCAGAACGAGCCCACCGTAGGGCGACGATGTAGGCGAGTATGAGAAGACCACATAGGAGCGAAACTGACATTGCCACGTAGCTCATGGTATCGGTAAAGGGGGGAATAATCCAGTGCTTCTGTTGGCCAATTGTAGTCTGCCTACGTCACGATAAGACTAACCCTTTCGGGGATTGCAAGAGACAAGGGAAACAAGCAAGCCTTTCAAGACTCCCAATCTTCAGTCCCTCCTCTTGCCTCATTTGTCTCAGTATGTGTCTATTCAATTTGGGCATATCAATGAGATGCTTAGAAAGATCCTTGTCATCATTTTCTGTTCTGGCTAAGGATATCCGAGTCCACAGTCTGTGTAAGAGAAGTCAACATCATGACGGCTATGCGCGCTCACCTGTACGTTGTAGACAGCACAGCCATAAGCTGAACATGCGAAACATTCAGGAATGACGACTTCCAAAAATACCTGAGTCGATCGCGAGTTATCTCCTCGCGAAAGAGGCCTATCATAAGTGATGGATTCAGATGGCTCCTTGACTTGAAATCGACTTTAACGCAGGCCATGCCAAGATCTAGCCTAGTAATAACATCAGAACATACAGACTTTCCGATATCCAGTCCGATACAACGGTTCGCCAAGTAAATGTGATGCTTTACCAGGTACGTAGGTGATGGGGTAGAAACAAGCTTCAACTTCAATAACGTTGAAGGGAATTGATGATCAGGATTCTGCCGAGTCGGGACTCAAGCACAAGGGCACAGATCTCCTGAACCACCTGAACGTTGCACCACGACGGCAGTTCGGGAGATGGTGCCGCAAGTCGCTGATGCGAGACTTGTTCAAATAGAGAGAAAAGAAGAAAGAATGGAATATTACATAAAGCTCGCGTTCGAGGCAAGTTCGAGGTGCCAAAAAACTCGGCCGACTGAGCCCGTGATGATTTGGATATTTGACTCTAAATTCGACCAGTACTTCAGTTAATCTTCCAGATAACTCATATTATGTAGCAAAAAAAGAGACCATGAGTCAATCGCATATATTTATGTGTCGCTGGTTACATGTTATATAAATTCTCTCGTCGAACCAAATTTCTTTGAATGTGAAGAAAGATAGGGGGCCGATGGTCTGTCAATAACCCTGCCTGTAGCATCAATCAACAACGGGATCAGATATAAAACACCAAAGCTCGAAGTTCGATTGATTCCCTGAGAGGAGAACCTTCAGGGGTGGAAGGATCAACGAATGCCGAGTGAGCGTTGAAAGTACAGACACTGCCATCCCGAAGGCTGTCGTAGCTATAATTGTGAACGAACATGAATTCCATGCGATGAGTCAGTAGAATAATAACGCTTACCACTTGAAGAGAGCGATCTCGTCGGGGCGCATGCCTCTCAGGTAGATCCATTCGTGCGCTGGGCTATATTTGACACCGTAAGTTTCGCCTGGCCCGCCAGGAAACTTCAGTGTCATTGGCATGAGATCATTGTTCGTAACAGTGCGAGTGTCGCAGAAGCCCAAAGGGAAATCCCAAGAGGTGTGCGTGATAGGACGCCAGAGATTGATGATCTGAAAACGATGCTGAAGAAGCTGATCTGCCTCTTCGGGGATATGCTTATAAACGCGCGCCACAGCTGAGCCTGGGGTCTGTTACCGCGTTATTCACTGTCCAGAGTAAGGGGAGGATGACGTGTTCTGACCTGATCAACATGGACATTGATAACTTTAGATATGGATAGAAATTAAGACAACGAATTGAAATAATATGATCAGATTATTTACCTGGCTAAAGAGACTATGAGAGGAAATCAGAATATATGAACGTGATATTTACATACCTGACGCTTCTCAGGAGACTCCTCTGGGTCATCAGGGCGATGACGCCGAACAGCTGTTAAACAGAAAATCAAATGTCTTCCATTATGGCCAACTTAGAGGCACGTACTGTGGTCAAAGAGAACGACTTTGGACGCTCCAGTGAGACTCTTGATGAGCTCAATTGACTCAGGATAGTAGTTCTCTTTGATTTCAGCATCATTATCGAAGCTCTTGCACTGAGTTTCGTGCTTGTAATATTGAACGCCGGAAACATCGAGAGTGAAGTCATCCTCTTTGCCACGAATGTTCTTGACCGTAACCTCGTGGGTATCACGGATATAATTCTTATCGTTCCTAATCTGACCGTTAGTACAGCGACTAGAATTGGAATAATATGAGGACCTATCGTTGATGTTCTTGTAGGGGCGCGAGCCATCCAGAGGAGGAAGATAGTAATGGAAAACACCTGTAGTCAAAGGCTCGTACTCGGAATCCATGCTGTCTTTGATTTTAGAAAGGAATGCACTCAAAGGTCCTACTTATAAGAATAAGATTATGGTCAGGCGTTTGGGACCAAAAGAAATGTGATCCTTTCCAACCTTGAAAAGGACATAACGCGAGCTCAAGGATGCCTGTGTGGGATCATGTCCATCAGACATGAACACTTGTCAACGATAGTAGGGGCTTGCGGAAATGCGATGAAGCGGGATGTCTTGGAAGGCCATATGTGATGAGAATATTGGTGCGTATGCTGCGCCATAGACGGTAGATGAAAGGAGATAAGTGTGGCATAAGGTACGCACAGGATGTAGAACTGTTCAGTTCGAGACCCAGCTTGGATCGGCCGAAAAATCACATCTGCGCACTCGAAACCAGTCCGGTTGCGTTAAGTCCAGATGCCGTTGACATAGGCACCGTGGGGGCCATGTCGACATCCGAAGGAGAGGCACGGAGTTCATGATGGCGACCCAACAAAATAGAATGCAAACTACTCAATACACGGACTATCTCGCTCTTTCATGACAGTTTAGTCCTAAGTATCAAGACGTTTCACGAAGCGGCCCACACGATGCCAGAAAAGATGCTCCTCAGGTTCACCATATTTGCCCCACAATTCTTGACTACTCCACATGCTCACTCTGTCTCCATTCCTCGCAGTAGCCATCATACGTTCGGCGAATAGATGAGATGGTCGGTCTAATCGACATCCGTCAAAAGGAACCCTCCAGATTGGAGTCCATAAGCGTTGCCACCAAGCAACATCTTCGCGAGGGCTGAGGACGTGCTCATAGAAGAGCAATTTCCCTCCTGGTTTCAAAACATCCCTAACGAGGGCATGGAGGGTTTCCTCTGGTGATGGAATGGAGCAGAGCGTGAGGACAGAGATAAGAGTATCGGCGGGATAAGGCTTCCCACCCAGTTGGGATAGGATTGACTGGGTGTCCTCAGCACCACAAGACAGAATAGCAAGGCTTCCATCAGATTCAACGAATCCAGCGTTGTTGGCGACGGCGCGGATGTGAGAATGCATGAGCGTGTTAGGCTCCAGAGCGATATATTTGGAAACGACCTTTCTGTCTAGATAAAAGACAGTGTGGCCATGACCTAAACCAAGATATGTCAGATTTATGTATTGTCAGGGAAATTTTGACTTGGCAAACCTGCACCGATATCAAGAACAGCTCCGGTAGCATTTTTGGGTATAAGCTTTTCTTTTACTGGGCGGCCACCTTCATCTGTGGCAGCAGCGAAAGCGACCCAGACGTGCGCCATGAATACCCGAGATAACGATGTAGGGCGGAATAATAATGAGGGTCGGCGAAGAACATCTCCAAGAGTGGGACCAAGAGCTACGCGTAATGCCGCCCTCAAGTCGGAAAATAAGCCAAAGGCAGCGGAAAGCTTCATGAAGGAATAGTGGTCGCTGTGGTTGAGCGCACGTATACGTCGTGTTCAAGATGCATTTCCCGCGATGGTATCAAGAGAGGTCTCTTTTCGGAGATCTCCTTGACGTCTCATATGGCGTCGGCAGTCATGATCGCTTTAGTCCTTCCAGACCTTGCCTATGTTTCGTTGTACATTAGATCATCGAGCGATGTTGAAGGGAAGGAAGCTGGGAAG
>JABAJT010009757.1:0-18100 GCA_018850275.1 Tephrocybe sp. 9174TJB
TAACACCAGCAGCGCAAGAACTTCAGACAGAAGGTCACCCCAGAAATTTAGAGCCAAGTCGCCCTTTTCCGTGTTGCCGTATCGCTCAGTCATCATCGTGATCAAGCTTTTGGAGACGTGTTACAGCATCTCGACGACAAGGCACCACTGACGAGGGAATGGTAATTAGTAAACCAGCAAACCAACAAACCGTTGCTTACACCACTGACCGGGACCCTTCTTGCCTGGTGACAGCTTCTTTTCCTTCTTGAACTTTCCTTCAATAGTAGCTCATGCTCGTTACTACCTAACTCTGTCTCTTCCTTTGCAAATTCCAATCTCAAACGTTCCCCCCAAGATGCATTCGTGGACCCTCATTCCATACAAGCCTTTGAGCCCGCGGTCACAACGTGCGACCGTGCCTGGTGGTGACGATATTGCGTCACATGCGTCTTTTATTTTTTCTGGCATTGGCCACCATCTGAACTGTTCTCTGAAAATGTTCCGTGAACACAGGACGAAAACACAGACACGGCGGCTACTCGGACCTGGAATCCGTCTGTGTACGTTCAAAGAAGTACATACCAGTTTCCTATATCAATGAGGACATTGCCATCAGTGCGCGTTATTCTGTTATTCCATGCATGCTTATCGCGCCGCCGCGCGGTGCTTGCTTATCAGGAATTCGACTTAAAGATAACGTCGATATGTATAGAGACCGACTTTTGGTGGCTGGCCAGCATTTCGACTTTGACGCCTATCTACCACGTACCTAAACTTAAAAATTATATTCAATACCGGCACGAACATGGCAGCGCTCCAATAACATTCGTCCATCCTGTCGTCCTCATACACGAACGTATACGTACACACGGCTCCGAGTGGCGCTTTACGCATTCAATAAGCTGCATACAAACTCAAGATAGGTCCCACTCTGTGCGCCTTGTTTACTTACGAAATTGGTAGGTTGACCTTCGAGGGTGTTTAGAACCCATATATGATGATTCGGGAATGCTCTCGGTGATCCCGCTCGCTTAGACAAGGACTCTCCGGTTCGGGTGGCAACGCGTGCTGCTGTATTTTAAATGCAAGAAAGCGTGGTGTGGCTATATGTTCATCCTCGTTCATTCTAGCCCTCCAGGCTCCGGTTTCCTTTTCTTTCCTCAAGAATGCGTCGCTGTTCAACTTTTTTGACTATATACACAGTTTGTCCCATCTTGATACACATCTGTCGTTAACCCCGCTCTTGTCAACATTCAGACGCTCGGACGTACATTCGGCCTTACTCGATATGTGCTGACTTCCACAAACCCTCCCAAACTCAAGCTATCACCTCTTCTGCCCGACTCGATGTCCTATCATCACCATCCAAGCCCTCCATACCGATACGCCCCTGCTACTTACGACAAGCCTGGATGCAATCCCTTCCACTAGACAGTTCTGCAACACAGTAACATGTACCTCATCAGTCGTCAGTCCCCGCGGTAAACTCGAATGCCCTCGTATCAAGTGTCGTCTCCTCAACCTCCTGACCCAAATGATGCCAACGATTTACCAAATATCAGGATCAGAATATCAAGCTTTCCACCGTCTTCCCTGTATCATAGTCACGCACTCTGGAGTCTCTAGGGTCGCCGGCCATTGACATTCCCAGTCAGATATACTTTTAGACTCTCCAGGTGCAAGGTTTGCGTGGATTATGCGTATCGGCCCAATTGAACTGATTATCTCTTTTCGAATGTTAGCCCAGACACACGCCGTTTCTTCCCTGCATCGTACAATGTGCTTTCTCAGCTCAAACGCCACCGTATCTCCAACTGAACTCCAATCGCAATGTCTTCATATGTTCTTTCGACTTTCTTCTCCAGCTCCTTCCTTCTCAAGCTCCAAAAAAAAATCCACTGCACATGGGTCACTTTCGTCTGAGAATTCCTCGATACCATCGACACGTGTGCGATACGATGAGATATATGGGCCAGTGCTTTGGTGTTTTCTCAGGCTGAACGGTCAACTATCAAAGTCGAAAACGATCACTGCGCACGGCACATGATATGGCCATGATGCATACCACCGCCAACCAGCGGATACTTAGCCTGCCTTATGGGAAGTCCGTAAATGTCAAGCGTAGAGTCCTCGGATTTTAAAATAATCTACTGAGACATTTTATTCCATTCCCTTTGTACAACTTCCCTAGAAAATAGGATTCGGATGAGGGCTATTGGTGCTGTTCTAATTAGTATCCTATGGCGGTGACAGGATGCAAGTTTTGTGCATGAGCGTGGTGGCGTGATATAGTTGTACCTTGGCATCAAAAGCAACATCCCCCTTAGCTCAGTGGTAGAGCGCGTCACTAGTATCTTGCGAAATGACGAGGTCAGTCGTTCAAGTCGGCTAGAGGGAATCATCGGGCGCGCGCTGATGTTTTTTTCGACATATGCTTGTATTCAAGCGCACTTTCTTCAATCGTTACGCGGCGTTCTACGACCTTCGTCGGCTTGATATACGAAGGTGGCCTTGATCTGGTAGGTTTTGGCGTGCTCTGCAAAAAGCGATGTAAGTCCCAACGGCAATATGAGAAGACATAGACAAACCTTCAGGCCATAGGATCGCCTGCTCTCAACAAACAGAGGCTCGATCTGCTCTAGCATTTTTGAACGGAATGGGACGACAAAACAGCGTGGAGGCTGCTTTACATCTTCACGTCTGAGTTCGACGATCACAAATGTGGGATTCATATATTTTGCTTCATTTTTTGGGCAGGTATAATGGAAGAGCTCCTGGAGCGTTCGGACGATCAGGTCTGCGAAGAAGAATTCGCAACATTTGTATTCATAGTGCATAGGCTTTAGGCTGGCGACAATAGGGGCGAGGAGAATGAGGTCTAGGAGAATAGGCTGTGGATCTGTAAAGCAAGTCTGCTCTACTAGTAGATTGGAGTCTTTTGGCCAGGAGTACAGCCTATCCACTAGGGCGGGGTAAGTCAGCCCCAATTCCAATTGCATGTAGACCGGTTGCCCAGGAGATTCTGGGGTTGAAACTGCTGCAACGAGACACTTATAAACGTCGTCGGATGCCCTGAGCTTATAAGTACGAATCTCGGTCACTCTCTCGTTCAGAATGCGAGTCCTGGCAGATCCATAATCACCGGGCTGGCTCCGGAGGAAGACATCGAGTACCTCCTTCTGCCACTCCTCACAAGTGCGCTGGTGAGCCCGAAACTCCACAGATGCATGGGATTGATCTAGTAGAGGTGTTGAAAGTGGAAGCCTATCACCAATGAAGGCAGATATTGTACGAAACACCCCGAGCGCAAGCTCGGTGTGCTGCATGGTTGGGTGGTCTGAGCTTTGGCTAATGGATTCCAGAGTTGATGGGTTGCCACAACCTGGGGGACATCTCGCTGTTAAATGGGTATTAATACAATGAAAGCAGGGCACATGTCTGCCAGCAGTGGCCTTGTTTGGTAGGGCTGTGCTCTGCCTCAAGGCATCTTGGCGCGTGGCATTATTGTGGTTAATTGCTTGCCGTTAAGGGAAGAATCACTGTAAGATTATAAGCTATTCTTTCCGCTCAAAGGAAAACAAGACGTCGGCGCACCCACAAATAATAATCAAAACACAATTGTACTAACCACTGTAGCACCACTTCGCTGTAACGGGCGCTTGCTCTTTTGTGATGCCCTCCACGTTATCCGAGTCGTTTCACAGGTGCAGCTGGAAGACGATAACGTCATTCGTGTAGAGATTTTCAGTCATCGTGAGTGGTTTGAATCCAACCGCCTGAAGCCGGTACATCGGCCCATTAAAAAGTCCGAATTGGACTTGAATTCGAATGATCGCCGCCGAATTTACTCCTCGATTATAAAAGTTCCTTTTTTCGTTGACTTTCCTCCTGTACGGGGTCGACTCACCAGTCACGGTCATAGTGAGGCAGGAGTCAGCATCATACCAATATTGCCAGGGATTCTGTTGCACGCTTAGCAGTAGGGCTCGAAAGAACCTGGCAGGTCGCGATCGGGTTTCTCGCCCCAGACATCCCAAGATTCCCAACGAATTCCTCTGATTTTGGTACGTAACAAGAACAAGCTAGAGTTAACTCTGGGCAAATTAGACCCAATCCAGAACAGCATTTCGCACAGTCGGAGTGAGTTCTGGCTTCTCAAGAGCCTAGGGGATTCTCCAAAAGGCAGATAGCTGTGAAAGGCCCATGTACCACGGGCCGGGAGTTACAGTCGCCCTCATTAGGCTACTAGTAGGTTTCCTGCAATACTCAGAATATGTTATCAGGAACTGAGTGCTGATTGTAGAGCGCTGATCAAGGAGATAGTCATCCAAAAGGGTAGGCAAGTATATGGCAACTCCAGAGGCTAATAGGCGCCAAGCGCCGGAACTCGACGTTCGCAGGCGTCTACGTTATTAATGACATGCAGGCGTCTAATAGTAAGTCAAGTCATAGGCCTTCCTATACTGATACCCACGATGGGCGCCAGGCTATTACAGGCGATTCGTGTGCTTAGGCTGTGAACACTAAAAATAGTGAAGATCAAGGTGGCAATGACTGGCGTGAAAGCAGGCGCCACTCTGCCCCCTGCTCTTCCCTAAACCTTCAATCGTGACCGACACTAAGTCCGCATGCTCTGAATCAAGTGGTGTTTACTGTCATTTCAATTACAATGTTCATTATTCTTGCTCAAAAGCTGGAGCTGGAAATATGAGAATTCCACCCCCCCACTGGCACGCACAGCCTGTCAGTCATGGATGGAAGACAGGGGCATGTGGCGCAGATGTTTATTGATATAGGGAAAGAACAGCATGGTCTCGACTATTTAGTATACGCTCAAATCAACTTTTCGAATATGAGCTTTGCCATTCTGCTTCCTGCATGTCGGACATTCTCCCTTAGTCTCAATGGAGCGGGATATGCAACTGATGCTTCAGTCAGCTTCAAATTCGACGAAAGAGCCCAAGTGTACTCACGGCATACAGAAAAGATGGCCACATCGGGTCGCTGCGACGGTTTTGGGATGTGAAAGGCAGACCGGGCAGCAATATGATCGTGCTTCAGTCGTACCTTTACGCGACCGACGAGCCATGAAGTTCTAATGGGAAGCTGGTCAGAAAAGGGGTGTTGAAATGAAAAGGGGCTTGCTTGAGACTCACAAGCATCGCCGTCCTGCGCTGCACTCCCGACAGTTTACGTTCCTCTGTCGGGTCAACATGGAAAGGCTCTTCGACCTGACGGGCACGTTCCTCCCTGTCAAGTTTCTCCGCCATCTCCTCTTCCCAACCCGCAGGTCGCTCATCGACAGCATATGTGTCTTCGTCGTCGGAATCATCTGAATGACGGATTGAGTGCTCGAGATGAACTTTGAGGGCAGCGACTGACTTGAAGTTCATGTCGCAGTCGCTGCAGTAGATGTGAGTAGAGGAGAAGGCGTAGTGCTGTTTGAGGGTGAAGATGGTCAGGGGTGGGATAGAAAGATGTCTGTGGCGTATGAAACTCACCCTGCGGAGGGAGTTCTGGTTCAAAAAGCGACGATTGCACGGGTCGCAACGTGGGTGGCGTTCAGAAAGCTGAACATGTTGGAGGAGCTCAGCCTTCGAGTCGAAGTACGCATCACAGATTGTGCAATATCTGCGTTCGACCGAGGAATATAGAGGATGGTGTGTTTGAATAGAAGACATGATGGTAAGATGAGATGTTGTTAAGGCAGATGTGAGTTAACAATTAGGAGCAATGTTAGATGATGGTGGTTGGTTAGATGGCAATTTGGGGTCTTGTCGACGAATTCGCTCGCCTTTTATGTCTTTTTTCGCGCCACCTCCTTTTTGGAACCACTCTTTTGGCCCGACACATGACATTGCGTCATGAGAAATTGATCGTCAGATTGCAGTGTACTGTGGCGCTATCGAAAAGGGTTGCACGATTGTTGACACTTCGACTGGAGGATAAAACAGATACGCTTTTCGATGTTCAGCCTGGCCTCGACGATTTTCAAGAACGTCCGCACACGGAGATGGACACAGTGACACGAGTCTGTAGTTCGGTGGCCGTCATTAAGGATGAAAATACAGATTGGAACTGTCAAAGCTGGTCGGTGACCGTTGTGGAACGACTGAAAGAGTTGGGTTTCATCGATTCTTGGGTTGACGAGGCGTATGTGAGGGGAGCTTTGAAAGAGATGAATGCCTGAACAAAAATCATATATAGAGAAGAAATATAACCATCGCTGGAACCGAAGCTTGAAGATATAGTTAAGAACTCTACCGAGTCAGACTCGTGAGCACCGGTCAGAGCAAAAGCAAGCGCCGAAGACAAACATGCACAAAGTTGACGCCAGCAAGAGCACAAACAACTTCAACCTTGCACTACACTCATTCGAATTCCTTGGCTGGCCCTTATGGCGGACGAATACCCCAGTCTGTTCCGTATGTACCCAGGCTACGGTGAAATTTACGATTTCTGACAATGGAAAGCAGGTTCGGAACAGATGAGCTTGGTGCAGCTCTTTGTACCCACCGAAGTAGCCCACGACACTGTCGCAGAGCTCGGTGAACTTGGCAATGTTCAATTCAAAGATGTAGTTACTTTTCCCCCTCGACAGCGCTATATATGATATCTAACGTGGTCTATCCCTCAGTTAAACCCCAGTGTTAACCCATTCCAACGGTCATTCGTCGGAGAGATTCGGCGTATTGATGAGATGGCCCGTCGTGTTCGTTTCTTCTCTACTCAGATTGAGAAGGAGAAGGACGTCGTTCCCATTCGGCCCTTGTATGACTCGGCTCCCATGATCACAGTAGGCCCTCGTGCAGCACAAACGATCGACGAGCTTGATGTTAGACTGGCCGAACACGAATCCAGACTGGTGAAGATGAACGATAGTTACCAAACACTCAGTGAGAGGACCAAGGAGCTCGTCGAGGCGCGCCATGTTTTGCGTGAGACGGCTGTATTCTTCGACAGGGTTAGTTGCCACAATGTAACCTGCTGCGCATTTTTTCTGACTCTTTGTAATAGGCCCAAGGCCAACAGGGCACTATCAGGACCTCCTTTGACGAGAGCTCTGCTCCTCTCCTTCAGCATGACGAGCGTGAGGCCCAATATTCTGGCAACGTGCAATTTGACCTCGAGTGACTACTTCATTTGACATGCACCATTCTTCCTGTACTAACAACTACTTCCAGGTTTGTCGCTGGAACCATTGACCGCGCTCGTATCCCCACGCTCGAGCGTGTACTTTGGCGTGTTCTGCGTGGTAATCTCTACATGAACCACATCGACATCGCAGAGCCCTTCGTCGACCCCGCAACTGGCGAGGAAACACGCAAGAACGTGTTCATTATCTTTGCTCATGGTGATGCCCTTCTTGCGAAGATTCGCAAGGTTGCCGAATCTATGGGCGCAACGCTGTATCCCATCGACCCGAATGCGGACAGGCGCGCAGATTCCCTGCGCGAAGTCACAAACCGTCTGGAGGACATCCAGACTGTCCTCTACAACACTGGCGTCAACCGGCGTCAGGAACTTGTTAAGCTTGGGGAGAGTCTTCGCAGCTGGCAGGACGTCGTCAGGAAGGAGAAGATGATCTATGAGACGCTCAACTTGTTCAATTATGATGTCAGGAGAAAGACACTTATCGCTGAAGGATGGGTTCCCACTCGGGACATCACCAATATCCAGATAGCTCTCAGGCATGCCACTGTACGCCCAAATCAACACTTTTGCTTTCTATCTACTAATGCACATCTCCACAGGAGGAATCTGGCACCGGCGTGCCACCCATTTTGCACGAGTTGCGCACACACAAGACTCCTCCCACGTTCATCCGCACCAACAAGTTCACATTGGGTTTCCAGACTATTATGGACAGCTATGGAACTGCGAAATACCAAGAGTCAAACCCGGGTCTATTCGCTATCACGACCTTCCCATTCCTGTTCGCCGTCATGTTTGGTGATATTGGACACGGTTTTATTATCACCTGCGCAGCGATCTACATGATTCTGTCTGAGAGGAGACTTGCACGTCTTGATCTTGGTGAAGTGAGTTGTATCACCATGCAATGCATAATTTCCGTCGATACTGATGTTCTTTCGTAGATTGTGGGACAGTTCTTCTTGTGAGTTATCTTTCATGAACAATCATCTCATTTTTTTCTGATCACTATCGATGTGATAGCGGCCGATACATTATCCTGCTAATGGGTTTGTTCTCCATGTACACGGGTCTCATGTACAACGACATCTTCTCTCGCTCGCTGCACATCTGGCACTCTGGCTGGACCTTCTCAAACGACAACTCCAGCTCTGTGATTGGTGTGAACAACGGACATGTATATCCCTTCGGTTTGGATCCTGGCTGGCACGGCGCGGACAACATGCTTGTCTTCACCAACTCGTACAAAATGAAAATGTCGATCGTCCTAGGTGTGACTCATGTACGTCCATGGGGAATTTTCCCCAGATAATCGTTTTAGATGGCTTATTGACGATAATCACTTTTTGTTCTACAGATGACGTTTGCGCTGTGCCTTCAGCTCCCTAATCATATTCGGTTCAAACGACCGATTGATATCTACGCGAACTTCATACCCCAGATGATTTTCTTGCAGTCCATCTTCGGGTACCTTGCGTTGTGCATTTTGTACAAGTGGTCCATCGATTGGTCTCAGACGGATGCGGAGCCGCCTTCTCTTCTCAACATGTTGATCGCCATGTTCCTGTCGCCCGGTACGATTAAGCCGGAGCTGAGGCTGTATCCAGGACAAGGTATCGTGCAGACGGTTTTGCTGCTGCTGGCGGCCGTTTGTGTACCTTGGCTCCTCATTACCAAGCCATATTTTGCATGGAAAGAGATGAACCGGATCCAACATCAGGGATACAGTGGATTGGGAGAGGCTCCACGGGACGAGCCGGATGATATTCTTGAGGCCGAAGAGGAAGGGAATGGAAGAGCGATCGCCGAGGACGCAAGTGAAGAACATGTAAGTGACTCTTGTCCGCGCGCTTTCGTCATGGCCCGACTCGCCTATCTTCTTTCTTAGGAACAACATGACTTTGGGGAGGTTGTCATTCATCAAGTTATTCACACGATTGAGTTCTGTCTTGGGTGCATTTCGCATACAGCTTCATACCTTCGTCTATGGGCGCTTTCACTTGCGCACGCACAGTTGTCGGAGGTTTTGTGGTCGATGACGATCGAGCGTTTTTTGAACCCGACATCGTTGTTCGGATGGATCGCCTTGATTTTGATGGGGCTGTTCTGGTTTTCCGGTACAGTGTTCGTGCTGTGCATCATGGAGGTAAGATGGGATCTTGGCTCTAAACCATCTTTGTTTCGAGATGCTGACGTACATGACAGGGCCTGTCGGCGTTCTTGCATGCGTTGCGTCTGCATTGGGTCGAGGCGAACAGCAAGCACTTTGAGGGAGGTGGACATGTGAGTTTGTTTGACACGTTTCCACCGGTATTGATTTCCTGATCGGGATCGATCGATATTGCACAGGTGTTTACCCCGTTGACCTTTGCAGATGAAGCCTCGGCGAAGGAGTAGCTTTTAGAGTATCGTTCCACTTAATGCCAATGTTTTTTGTTGCCCCCAATTGCGCTAGGGAGAGACCCTGAAGATTACCCCGCGTTTGACGCCACCGAGGGTCACGGGGAGGATGTGATCAAGAAGTGATCTCAAAATGGAGCAGTTTTTCAAAGTCCGACACAGGAGATAAAAAAGTACTTTAGGCAAAAATTGTGACCGTTTTCCCATCTCCCCTTTTCCTTTTCTCCATCGCTTAGAGGTACGCCCGGCCTCGTTGGATCCAGCCAGCACTGACCCTGGCCTGCAGGCATATTTGCCACCCTAGAAATAGAGCGATCTTGGTTCGACAAGGCCCTAGTAACGACATAGACATCTACCATCCTGTCTTCAAAGGTCAGCACCGCCAGATCCTGCCTTTTCATCAGCTAAATTTTATTCCACAAAGATACCAGCAATGCCCGCCGCCACCGCCTCTGCTACTGCTACCCCTTCTCCAGCTTCCCTCAAGGCCGCTGCTGCTGCTCCATCGGACGCAGTGACCGCTCTTTTCGTCGCCGATAAGGCTGCCCGTGAGTCTGCCGCAGCTTCCTTCGCTGCCGTCGCACAAAAAGAGGGTCCTTCGGCTCTCACTTCAGCTGGATTCCCCGCTGCCCTCATCGCCGCTCTCGCCGACAAAAAATCTCCCGCCGCTCGTGAGGGTGCTGCTGATGCCATCATCCAGCTCTCCAAGACCGATGCTGTCAAGGCTCTCGAGCCCATCTTCATCGAGTCTGGCATTTACGCCGCCCTCCTCGAAGCCTTTGCCGACAAGATGCCGGCTGTCAGGACAGCCGCCGTCGAGGCCGTGCGCGCCTTCGTCGCTGCTATGAACCCCTGGGCCGCTGGACTCGTCCTTCCTGCCCTCCTTCACGAAATCAAAACTGCCGGCAAGTGGCAGATCAAAACTGGATCCCTTATCATTCTCGACCAGCTCGTTATCAGTGCCCCCATCCCCATCGCTCGTCTCATGCCTGAGATCGTCCCCGTACTTGCCGAGGCGATCTGGGATACCAAGACTGATGTGAAGAAGGCTGCCCGGGACTCTCTTACTAAGGCCACCGCTCTTGTGTCGAACAAAGATATCGAACGCTTTATTCCTGCTCTTATTAAGGCTCTCATTAATCCCGTCGAAGAGGTGCCCAACACCATCATGCTCCTCTCGGCTACCACATTCGTTTCCGAAGTAGATTCACCCACCCTCTCCCTCATGGTTCCCCTTCTCTCCCGTGGTCTCTCTGAGAAGCTCACTGCCACCAAGCGCAAGGTCGCTGTGTAAGCTTTTTTTTCACCTTTATCGTTCGATCACGGAAAAATTCTAATCGATCTATTTTTAGTATTGTCGACAACATGTCCAAGCTCGTCGACTCTCCCGTTACAGTTCGCCCCTTCTTGCCCAAGCTCCTCCCCGGCCTCATCAAGGTCGAGACCACCATCGGTGACCCCGAGGCCCGCAGTGTCGTCAACAGGGCCATCGCCACCCTCCGCCAGGTCGGACAGGTTCCCGAAGGCGATGGTTCCGATCTCCCTCCTCTTGAGGGTGAGGAGGAGGAAGTCGCCGATGATGAGGAAGAGGGCGAAGACCTTTGCAACTGCCAGTTCTCGCTCGCTTATGGTGCCAAGATTTTGCTCAACACCGCTACCCTCCGTCTCAAGCGTGGCCACCGCTACGGTCTCTGCGGTAAGAACGGTACCGGAAAGTCCACCCTCATGAGGGCTATCACCAACGGGTATGTTTTTCGTTCTTGCCTATGGAGCTACTACTGACGTTTTTACTATAGTCAAGTCGAGGGCTTCCCTTCCCCCGATGAGGTCCGCACCTTCTACGTCGAGCACGATATCGACGGCAGTGAGGAAGACACCTCTGTCCTCGAGTTCATCCTTGCCGACAAGCGTATCCTCGCCAACAAGGAGGAAATCATCGAGACCCTCGCCTCTGTCGGCTTCTCCGATGAGCGCCAGAAGCATGCCATTGGCAGCTTGTCCGGTGGTTGGAAGATGAAGCTCGCCCTTGCCCGCGCCATGCTGTTCAAGGCTGACATCCTCCTCCTCGATGAGCCCACTAACCATCTTGACGTTGTCAACGTCGCCTGGTTGGAGAACTACCTCACTGGCCTCAAGACTTGCACTTCCAGTATGTACTCTCTGTTCTTTCCATCATGTTCAAGATCTAACCCTTTTACAGTCATCGTCTCGCACGACTCTGGTTTCTTGAACAACACCATCACCGACGTCCTCCACCTTAACCGCTTCAAGCTCCGCAGATACCGCGGAAACCTCGAGAAGTTCGTTGCCCAGGTTCCTGAGGCCAAGTCCTACTACTCTCTTGAGGCTGCCGAGGACTACAAGTTCAAGCTCCCCGATCCTCCTCTGCTTGAGGGTGTCAAGACCAAGGAGAAGTCCCTCCTCAAGATGTATGTACACCCTTCGTAGTGTTTTAATCACAGTCGCTGATGCTTTTTCCCCCTCTCTAGGCGCAAGGTTGGCTTCCAGTACCCCACCCAGCCCGTCCAGCAGCTCTACGACATCACCCTCCAAGTCTCTCTCTCTTCCCGTGTCGCCGTCCTTGGCCCCAACGGTTCCGGAAAGTCTACCCTCGTCAAGCTCCTCATCGGTGACATGGAGCCCAACAAGGGAGGTGAGACCTGGAAGCACCCCAACTTGGTTATCGGCTACGTCGCTCAGCACGCCTTCCACCACATTGACCAGCATCTCGACAAGACTCCTCTCGAGTACATGCTCTGGCGTTACCAGACCGGTGAGGATCTCGAGGAGATGATGAAGGCTTCCCGCCAGATCACCGAGGAGGAGGCGCAGAAGATGAAGGATGGCTCCGTCGTCATTGTTGAGGGTCAGAAGAGGATCATTGACGAGATCGTTGCCCGCAAGAAGCTGAAGCAGTCCTACGAGTACGAGGTGTCGTTCAAGGCCCTCTCCTCGTCCGAGAACATCTGGTTGCCCCGTGACGACCTCATCAAGCGTGGTTTCGAGAAGAAGGTCCTCGAGGTTGACACTCGTGAGGCTCAGCGCCTCGGTCTCCTCCGTCCTCTCGTTCGTCGCGAGATCGAGAAGCACTTTGCTGACTTCGGCCTCGAGCCCGAGTTCGTTTCCCACAACACCATGCGTGGTCTCTCCGGTGGTCAGAAGGTCAAGATCGTCCTCGGTGCCGCTACATGGCGTCGTCCCCACATCATCTGCTTGGACGAGCCTACTAGTATGTTTTCCTGTCACTGTACATATCGTTAGTTGCTGACCATGCTCTACCTACAGACTACCTCGATCGTGAGTCGCTCGCTGCGCTCATCGAGGCTCTCAAGGTCTTCGAGGGTGGTGTTCTCGTTATCACCCACAATCGTGACTTCTCCGAGTCCCTTTGCAAGGAGTGCGTTTCTATTTTTTCATTTTCGACCTTGAATATTTGGCTTATGGGTGTTACAGAGTCTGGGCCATGCGCGATGGTCGCCTCGAGGCCTCTGGCCACAACTGGGTTGAGGGCCAGGGCTCAGGTCCCCGTATTGACAAGGCTGACGGCGAGGAAGAGGTTCAATACGATGCCATGGGCAACAAGATTGAAACTAAGAAGCAGAAGAAGATCACATCATCCGAAGCTCGCAAGGTTCGTAGTTGTTGCTGTCCTTATTGTGGGCTTGCATTCTTACCGCCTTTTGTTTTTAGCTCAAGAAGGAGCGTATGGCACGGAAAAAGCGTGGTGAGGAGGTCACTGACGACGAGCTCTAAACGACGTCTGTGCTTTCTTCTCTCGCATTTCCTTTCTTTTATTTGCCTGGTACATTTGCGTCTCCTGTTCTCACAGTTCAGTCATGTGTGTGTTTGCTACCTCCGGGCTTCGAGCCTCTTATTTCCTACTGCCTGTTGTACTCTCGTATAATCCTCTTGTTACACTTATTCCACGTCGTCAATTCCATGATTCTACTTCACGAAATACCCTGCGAGCCGTGGCCTTGAATGAACATGAGATATACATAGGTGGAATAAGATAGTTGGTCAGAATCTAATCTAATCGTTACATGTTCGCGGCTTGACAGAAATTCTTCACAAGATCCCCTGCGTGTGCCGACACCAACCATCATCACGACGCGCCTCTCTTCTCGCGCACGTCGCCCAACCAAGGTCGCTTGTTATTGCAATTTGAAGTATGAGTTTCCATTCCGTCGTCTTGACAGGTAACATGTGCTGAATTCAGGGATCGCAAGTGTTCGAAGACGAAACATGCATACAGCGGCCGTCGACTGTCGAGAACCTCACGTTCCAACGGAAGCTCTACGGACCACAGAAGCAAGCTCGTATCACTAGCAGTGCCTCAGCTAGCTTCGAACGTCGCTATACACTCCGCACACTCAGCTCGTTCGTCGATGACGAGTTCGACGATCTTAACTCAGAACATGGGCTGCGTAAAGGGATAGATGGGCCGCTTAGGGATAATACTCCTGGTGCTAGTGGAAGCGCGTCAAAGTCGAGTACACCTCCTGGTAAGCCCAATTTTTTTTTGTTCATCTGTCACGCGAAGGGTGCGATGCTCATGGTATCCAGTCGATCCCGACGCGTCTCCACCCCGAGTTGTATTACTCGATCTTCCCAACGAGATTCTCGAGCACATTGCTACGTGTCTTCGCCATCCAACACCGGTCCTAAACGCTGCAAGCCGTTATATCGACGACCGATATTCAGATTTTTCAGATGCGCGTTTCACGCTCAGCGCTTACTCAAAGTCGTGCTCTGCAATACGTTCTGTGGCAGAAAGAATACTGTACCGCGATGTACAGGTCGATTTTACAGGTTGGAAGGGCCGCAAACATACCAAATGGCCTGCGGCTAGCCTGAAGCTCCTTCTACGGTCATTGAAGACGCGTCCCAACCTAGGAAAATACATTTATGCTGCCGCCTTGGATTATCAACTGTCCACAGAGTCTAAGGCACTGGAAGACGCGCTGGAGGAGTTCCTCGACCTGACCCCAAATCTGAAAACACTGTACCTCGGACAATGCCCTCTTGCCCTATGGAACTTCCCTCTTCTCAGAATCACGACCTTTGCAACAACGTTCGCGCCTGGAATATTACCTTCAATCCTAAACCATTTTCCACACCTAGAGAATTTGTATCTGCGCGACTGTCATATTATGGGTTTCTCCACGGACCTTCCCCCGCATAAACTAAAAACTGTTAGGCTCGACAGTAACCACGACCACGCCGCGGCGCACTTCACACGTGCTTTGCTTCTATGTTCGACCACTGTCGAATCCTTGGACATTCGATTCATTGGCGGACTCCTTCATCAGTCGCCCAACTTTACACCCAGGCTACCAACCATCCCACCCGCCCCTGCGACGAATCTCTTAAGCCTTCGACTGGACAATATCAGCTTGTTCAGCCATGTTAATACCGCCTACACTCAGATCCTGCAAAGTTTGACCGCGCTCGAACACTTGCACGTATCACACCACAGCTGTTTCGAGAGCGGGGCGTTCACCGCCTTACCACCTCGCCTCCGCAGGTTCACGACATCGGAATACTACAGCTGTTGGGAGAGCCGTCCTCTCAAGGTGGAATCCTGTGAACGAAACAAAGATTTCATGATTGCTTTCGCAGCGTGTCTTGTTCGCTCGGATCCCAAGATTTCTAAAATCATTCTGTCGTCAGGCGTCGAACCCGATGATTGTCTGACACACATATTTGAGGTTTGCGATGCTTGGAAAATCGAGTATACCCAAGTCAAAGGTGATGAAGAGTTCATCGAGGTTTCTTGTGAGTGCTGTATGATTTTATGACAAACACTCATTCATCTCTTTATAGTCGCCTAAAGTACGGATGGCACTCTCCTTTAGACTGCCTGGGGTGAGACAGGTGTTGTTCGGAGCTTCAGACAAATGGGACACACAATACATATAGAGTAACGGAATTAAAATCTCTTCTACGATTCCCCTGTGAAGGATCCAATTGATCGAATTGCGAGAATTGGTGAGCGAATTTTTCCAAAACTCGAGTGGGCGAGAACCACCAGGCCTGTGACAGGACACTATCATATAGTGTATTCCACTGAGGGCCTCTTTTTCGAGGAAGGAAGTCAGCGACCATTACGGCTCCTCGGTGTCTGAGCAAGAGGGGCTATTGCTCAAGTTGGTGCCACCGAAATAATTCATGAAGTCCCAAAAAGGGGCAAGTTTGTCGAAAAGGTGTGTCTGAAACGCATGTGGAACTCAGTGTGCACCGGAAGATCAGCTATAGTTATGATTGGCACTACTCGCGTCCACCCACCCCAGCCGCAAGACCAATGTTTCTCATCAAGTCATGGGATGGAGTCAACTCTATGCATTCGGATTTGCGTTCATGTCAAAGTCCAGCGAGCAAGCTTACAAAAAGAAAATAGGAGTCTGAGGTCTACTTTGTCACTGCTCCATGAGCCTCCAGCTTCACTTCCAATTCTACAATTTTGCCCGGCAGCCTTGAGGTTGGCTTCTGCTGAGCTCAGTGCCTTTGCCATCGATACAACTCTCTCTCTCTCTCAATCGTCAAGTCTCTCTCGAGCTTCTTGATGTGATCTTGGTAGATCTGGTTCGCGGCGGGCATAGGAGACTGGCTAGGTGCACCGTGCGCTATTGCTCAGGACTCGGTGCGTCGGTGCAAGTTGAATACAAAACGTGTTATCTACACTTTCCCTACCAAGGTATTATTCCCGGGCCCTCCAAACTCCTTTCGTCTCTTTACAATCCTTGGGCCCTGAGCAATCAGAAACAATACGTGCATCTATTTGAAAGTTGTGGGCGGCATGACGATAAACCCAGATGCTGCAAGCAAGCCCCTTGACCACAGCCTCTCATAATTCAGGACTTCCAAAATGAAAGAGGGATGCCTCCTTAGCGCTGATCGTTTATTAGCGGAAAGTTTCATGAACAAGAGTAGTTTCATGCGATTGACAGGCTCTGAATGATAATATTTACACCGGCTGGTACACCATGCCCTCCTCAAGCGGGAGAAAACGGGCTGCGTCTTGTCTTCTTCCCTTTTCAATCGATCTTTCACCATCTCAGAGAAGCCGATAGGGTCTGTATTTTGACAATCCAAGACCTCCAGAAACGGTAATAGTCCGATATCGGTGTATATCTTTTCGCTCAAAGTTGGGTAACAAATAGTGAGGGTGACCACAGATGGAATCGCCGCCAGGACCTTCGGAAAGACTAGGTCGTCACAGCGTCTGCCGGATAAGACGACATTCCTTAGAGTACATCCAGAGCGAATAATCATATCAGCTACCGCATCGATCGGAGACATTGACTGGTAAAATGTTAAATCGAGGGTGGTGAGGCGTGGAAGGACAAGCCGATCCAGAATGTGATCCAGCGCTGTTTTTAAAAACAGCGACTGTAAGTGAGGGAGAGTGAATTGCTGGTGAGGAGTGTCGGAAATGACAGTTGGTTCGTCGCCTGCAATCTTGACCGTTAACTCCTCTAGGTATAGCAATTGGTCGAGGATTTCGTAAAACCACGTTGCTTCAACACACATTAAAGACACATGTGTGAGCTGAGACCAAGGAATGATCAATTTCAAGTCAGCAGGGATGGTATTTGATTCCAGGGACAATGAGGTAAAGCGGGGAAGCGTTAATGTCGTTGGAGCTTCGATGTCGTGCCCAGGCATGTAGATGGATTTGGCTACAAATGCCTCAATCTGTGGGCATTGTTGCAGGATATCATCAATGACTGCGGTAGACACATCGTCCGTGTTAAGTGTAAGGGAAATGAGCCGATGAAAGGGAAAACCCTGTTCCTGTAAATGATCGAGGAGGACCGAAGGAAGATACAGGTAATAAGAGGATAGTATCAAGTGCTTGAGATGGCTCGAGGCACGGGAGGCCTTTAAAAGCAAATTTCCTAGCTTCTGTTCAATCTCGGTATCATCAAGATCATGCGAGGCCCATTTTGGTTCTACCTTGATATCAAGAGAGTGTAGGTTGACCAAATTCTCTGCCGCCCAAGGTATATCAAGACATGCTGCCGGAATATCGAGGGAAAGAGTATGCAATCTCGAAATATTTGGGACAATGAGGAATTGGAATGCCAGGGATGATGAAGGATTGCAATCGGTAGATAAGAAGATCGATAGTGGTCCACTCGATGGAAGCAACGACGCTAAAAAGAGGAGGGATTCTGTTTGATTCCGACCTCTCTTGACTCCAACTGTCACGTTATTCCATAAAGAAGGCGTTTTAAGTGCAACCTGCCGCCAACGAGAGCTGACAGAGCGTAGCACCCATGGGAGCCCCAGGAGTTTCGGTGGGTAGTCTAGTGGCCCTTTTGGAGTGGCGAACGCGAAGATTCTGGACAATAACTCTATAGGTAAGAGCTGATGAGGAGCATTTGCAGCGCGACACTTGGCAAGTCGTGCCAATGTAGCAGCTCGTTGATCTTGAAGAGACTTGAGCTTTTCATCCAGCAACGCGAGTTCCAGCTCCAACTCTGGTATCCTTTTCTGATCAAGATCCATTTGTGTGGTAGAGTGGGCTTAGCCGTCACGTAGAATTTGGATGGCCGTG
>JABAJT010009757.1:24972-35411 GCA_018850275.1 Tephrocybe sp. 9174TJB
ACAATAGTGGACAATCCATCCATAGAACAGCCGGGCGCCCCGACGGCATTCTTTATGGAGAAATCCGGGTTGAATTTCGCCTCAGCCATAAGTGTGTGACGATGATCGGGATGCTACCCCAAGAAATTCAATTTGTTATGGGAAGATGGCATGTAACCTGTGGTTGAAATCCATCCACAATCTAGAATTACACTGAAGCTACGTAAGAGCACAATAACATATGGAATGTAGGTAAAGGTGGGTATGCTAGTGGATATAGTAAAGGCTGCTATTGATACATTTTTGAATTGTCGTGAAATGTTGTGCACAAGAAACTTTCGTTTTCATGGTCCGGACACTCTCGGAGGATAATATATTATTATCCGCGGGCCAGTTCAACCTTCAAAGCGAGGTCACCTGGTGATAAAACGAAAACTTAATCAGCAAGCTCTCCTCGTTTCAGGTATTGTACCCTGATACTTACCGGACAGAGGAGAATACGCTCCGAAGGTATTGAGAGCCTGGACAAGGATATCCAGATTGCTTTCATAATTCCCAACGACATTTCCAAGATGGTCAGAGAATGCGTCTAGCTTGGAGTTCGCAATGGCTAGGATAAACATCTCGGCGGCAGAAAGCCAGCATGCCTGAAGAACCGAAAGACCTTAGTGAATGGATATGCAAGTAACAAGGACGGTTACATACACTGATGATAGGATCCAAGTGTTGCCAATCGGAGTTGCTCAACTGACAGATCAGTTGAACCATTGAGTTGCCTGCTTTCAACGCTCGCCCATCAAAAGTTGCGTGGCGCTGGAGGTGGATGAAACACGTGTAGACCATCGTTTGTATTACAAAGCTGTCGCGATCGAAGGGCGTTGCAGTGGGGATCGTCGATGAAAATCTCTCAACAGCTGATTCTGCGAAGCGATATTTCCAATCGGTCGGATCGGATACTACGAAATGATGATTCAATGATTTAAAATCGACATATCGTGCCAATCACGACGCACCGTTTTTGGACCGGGATGTGAGTTCGTAGAGAGCGGCCGCCTTGGCCTTTAAGGTGGGAAGCGTTTCATCAGAAGGGCTCGTTAGGTCAAGCCCTTGAAAAAAAGATTGCAGAGGCGGTTGGAAACCGTTATGATTCTAATTCCCGAATAAGTAGTCAGAAAAGATGATGTGGATTAAGAGTCTGAGTTGGGCGTAATGCTCACCCATACGTCTGATCCGAAAGAGGATGGCCATGGAGTTAGTATCCGGCCCTGTGCTGTATCTTTGTCTGGGAGTGCGAGGGGCAGGCCATTGGCGACGGACCAGCAACGGTCAATCATGAAGATTTGCCAGAATGTGAAGACACGGTCGTCCAGTTCTCTATGGGTACGAGGAGGGGCTACTGGGATGAGGGGTATTTGTGTAGGGTAGACACTGGGGAGAGCATTTGGTGGTTGAATTTGATGCAGGCCAAGGCCCACAGCGAGCTTGACTGCTGAGAAGGTGTGCCGGTAGCCCTCCATAACGCGGCTATTCATATAGAGATAGATAGCAAGGAGAGACGAAGCCTGGACAATATCGCAGAGGCGGTCGGAGGTATCTAGCGCAGCGTTGATCTCGTGTTGAACTTGAACGAACAATGCCGGTTCCATGTCGGTGTAGAACTGAGTTTGTGCAAAATGACATGCCAGGAGGTACATTGCGTTGATGAGCGCAGGATGGGGGTCGTCTCCTAGCTGAGAAGGCTCAAGGAATCGATCCATACTGGCATAAAACCAGCATTGATGCCTGTGAGCCATGAAGACGTCAAGTCTGGAGTTGATCGTGTCAGTGTACAAGTATGATTGGAGTAATGTCCATAACGCTTACAAGTATCGCTTCGCACGTGCAGGAAGTACAGTCCTGGGGTCAGTGTATGAGGACCCGCCGAGGACGGAACTTGAGGGGGAACTTGAAGTACTCTCTTCCGAGCCCATCCGTGGCTTGTTATAGAACATCAAGGGACCCGTTGAAACAGAACCAGACTCAGAGCAAGGAGGTGAGGGAGAGGCAGATGTTGATGAGAGACTGAATAGAGGATAAGGGTTGTAATTGGTGTCGTCTAGTGTTGTAAGTCCAAATTCCAAGTCCAGTGTATCAGGAGGAGATGGTGCCCCATCTACGGCGCAAGATGAGTCAGTTGAATAGCATAGAGAAGAACAGCAAGGTGCAAACCTGAGCTCGGCTGTGAGCCTGATTCGAGATCCTGTAGTCGACGCTCCAATTGAGACAGCTGCTCTTTCAGAAGCTGGGTTCGGCTTTTTTGTTGCTTATCGTCGTACTCGCAGGAGTGAGCGCGGTTCATCTTAGTGCACTGATGACATATTGGGCGTATTCCGTCACATTTCTAGTAATGATCGACGTAAATCAGTTTTTGAATGACTGAATCATTGACAAGTTGCTGCTCACCAACTTTCTCTTCCTGGAGGCATGACAATCAGATATGCCGAGTGGTCGGAAAACTTGGATTGGAATACTTACCGACATGCTAGGCAGGCGGTACCGCGTCTGAGTGTTGAGTCGGTCTTGTGGGGAGGCATGGTAAATTTCTGGGAAGAGTCGTGTGTTGTCGGATGAACATTTGGACATGGTTTTATAGGACAAGTGTGTACCACTTTCTGTTGGCACGGCCTTGAGTGTGTACCGAAGATCTGATCAGTAAGATCCCGCAGGGTCAGCTCACCCCTCCGCATGTTGCCTTCGATCACTTCGATCGTACTTGTAAAGGATTACCCAATTCCGACCGAATTTCCTAATGCAGCTCCCCATTTACCGCCTCACAAAATCACAAACTGGGCCATGGAAATCAACCAGCTCACGCGGTTTTTCATGCAAACCAGCTCCTATCAACCATCCAGTCCCGATTAAATAATTCAGGCCCAAAACATATCCGTTTCTCGATGGGGAATGGGTATCACACATGAATTTACAATTCTCTCGTCTGCCTATTCGGGACTGCATTCGTTGCGTTTATGCCCCAGGTTTCGTGAGGTTACGTGCCCCTCTTGATGGTGGAGAGGTTCAGCCTGAGACCTATGGATCATATGCCCTGCACATCGGCGTCTACGTTTAACTTTAGAAGGTCCTGACGCGAGGTGCGTACTCGTAGATCCTAGTTATTACGGCAAAAATGGACCGGAGAAAGATATCGCAACCTCACGTCCTCGGAAGCAATGAACTACGCATCTATTGACATCTATTCTTTCTTAACGACAAAGACCTTACGGAGATGGTCCCAAACCACGCTAGGGGACTGAGCAGCATCAATACCGTGCCACAAGCCCTTCTTGCGGTAGTAGTCGACAACAGGTCCAGTTTGCGAATGGAAAGCACCAAGTCGCTTACGGAGGGTTTCGACATTGTCGTCCGAACGCTGAATAAGAGGTTCACCGGTCACGTCATCAACCATCGTCTTCTTGGGGGGACTGGAGGAAGGATTAGTAAAATTCCTCGATGGAAGGATGTAGAACATACTTGAATTCTTTGTGGTATGTTCTTCCGCTAGCAGGGTGGATCAACCGGCCCGTAATACGAGAAATAAGGAGAGAATCGTCGATTTGAAGTTGAACAACGGAGTCAAGCTTCTCTTTGCGTTCCTCGAGCATGCCGTCCAGTTTCTCAGCCTGAGGAACAGTTCGGGGGAATCCATCAAGGACGAACCTGGAGGAGTTGCAAGAATGTTTGATACAAGAGAGTTAGGAAAATCATGTTTCAATGACGTACCCGTTTTTGCAAGCCTTATTGTTTTCCAACTCGTGTTTGATCATACCGACCATAATTTCATCAGGCACCAATCCTCCAGCGTCCATGACCTTTTTGGCTTCAACACCCAGAGGGGTTTTTTGGGCCACCTGTTCGCGTAGCATGTCACCAGTTGCCAAATGGCATACGCAGAATTGGTCGCGGATTCTAGGGGCTTGAGTGCCCTTTCCTGTACAAAGAATGAACAGCCGGACGTGTTAGACACTTGAATATGGCGCACCTGCTCCAGGAGGTCCAACAAGAATTGTTCGGAGCTGTTGAGCAGGCGTTTTGGGAGCGGCTGCTTGTGTCTTCGCCTCCATTGACGCAATTTTCTCGTTTAACTGAGCCACAAGGGACTTCAAATATTCGAGTTCATCTGACGCGGCCATGGTATTAACGATGGAGGAGGGAGAGCTGTGAACGGGCAACCTGTTCACCTCAAGCCGCCAGCAATGTATTTTGGTCGGACTTTGTCGGAGTTCCGCTACGCGGTGCCAACCGACGTCGGGACTCCTGTTTGGTCCGAAAGACATTGGTAAACAGGACGTTCCAAAAATAGTCAGCGCGACGTGGAACTCTGCGCAGTGCCAGCTGTGAAATCAATTAGTTTGTGGTCAACGTCCATCACGGTCACTGACCCATGGTTCATCTTCGCTCGATATTCCTCCTTGCCGCAGGACTTGCTGCGCGCATTGCTGCCAAGTCTAGCACTGGCGACTCAGTCCTGGTCATTGTTGAGCCCAAACAGCAGGACAACTATTCCCTGTTCTTCAATGGCTTGAAAGGTTCGTGCCGAAAGTACATATGTTAATTCTTTGATATTAAATAAGATAATAGAACAAGGCTATGACCTGACATTCCGCGCACCTAGGGAGGAGGGACCCCTTGTCATCGAGTACGATGTTCCCAACTTTGCCCACGTTATCCTTCTGGCGTCCGAAACGAAGAGTATGTTCGTCATTCTCGCGGTAGGGTCGCGCTAACAATTTCTTAGACTTCGCGAAAGACGTCACACCACAATCTCTTGTGCAACTTTTGGGAAAGAAGACTAACCTCCTCATCGCGCTATCTCCCAAACAGACACCACTATCTTCCTTGGCCACCGAATTTTCGCTCACTTTACCACCTCCGGGCACACCGCTCCTTTCATACTTCCCAGAACGCGAAGAATCACCAAGTCTCATTCCTGTCGCCGTGCAGGCCAACTCCGTCGTTTCCTCTAATATCAAACCTGTGTGGTTCTCGGGTGTTCCTCACTCTATTGGAAACAATCCTCTAATTGTGCCCATTCTTCGTGCCCCGGCTGAGAGCTTTGCCTCCGAGACGGATGGTGGATCCCCTGACGCTCTAGTTGACGCGGCCGAACGGGGTGGCGAAGGCTTGTGGGCAGGATCTCAGCTTGGTCTTGTCAGTGGCTTCCAAACTCTTGACAACTCGCGTGTCACGTTCGTCGGTGGCGCTGAGGTCTTCAGTGATGAATATGCCCTCAAGGAAATATCAAAGTAAGTTTAAATTCGTTTACGAAGAATCTTATCGCCCACAAATATTAATTTGGTCCTTTCTGCGCAGAGGTGTCCCATCAGGAAATACCCAATTTGTCCGTGAAATCGCGGCCTGGACCTTCCAAGAATCGCAGGTCCTACGCATCGAGCAAACTAGTCACCATCGCGTAAATGCAACCGAACCACTAGAGCAATATACCACCAATGACAACATTGTAAGAACTGAGCTAGTTCATAATTTTCAACTGTTATTTAACTTCCCCATTCAGGTTTTTTCCGCCCACATATCAAAGTACGACCCAAAAACATCAACATGGGCGCCCTTTTCAGGGATCAATGACCTTCAGTTGGAGTTCACAATGCTCGATCCGCACATTCGTACAGCTGTGCTACCGTCCTCGGGGGAACCGGGCAAGTACTCAGTTACTTTCAGAGCCCCCGACCGTCATGGCGTGTTTAAGTTTGTGATCAACTATAAACGCAAAGGGTGCGTTTTGTTCTCCGTCGCCTCGTGAAGGATCTACATCTGATTTATCCCAGCCTGTCCTACCTCCAAAGCTCCACGACTGTCGCGGTGGTTCCACCACGCCATGATGGCTACCCTCGCTTCCTGAGTGCTGCCTGGCCCTACTATGTGGGTGCCATCAGCACGAGCATCGGTTTCTTCTTTTTCTCGACATTGTGGCTCGCAGGTGACTCGCGCGAGAAAAAGGCGAAAGGACACAAGGTCGAGTAGAAATCTGTCATTCTGACCATGTAAAAATGTGCAAAATGTATCCTCGGCATGCGCCTGACACTCCTTAGCGCCGTCAACTTCTGAGTGTTGATCCTTTTTGATATCTGATCCTTCTTCCAGTTTGTGTGTTGCAGTGCCGTAGCTTGTGTGGGGAGCTGTCGAGCGCTGTACAGTATGGATGGAAGTTTGCACAGGAAGCTGTGGTGTGAGTCGTTTTGATTCGATTTGGAAACGGGAGTGCTTCTTTTTTTACAATTAAGACGCCTACGAAGATCGATCAACCAAGAGTACTTACTCAAGCGCTCAAGCTTGGTCAGCAGCAAGCTGTCAGTTTTTCTTCTGCATTTCACTTTTGTATGTGCACAACCACAGCCTCGGGTATACCATACGCGGCACACCATGATCGGGTGAGTATCCGTACAGTTGCCGACCATTCGCAACAATAAAACACTATCACAGAACCATAAAAATGGATAGTACCTATGCATCTTTACGACTATCAGGTGTAGGTGCTAGTAGTTCTCATCATGGGACGCATATTCTCTTCCTTGTGCGATAGTGCAGCCGAAGGACGATGCTCCACAAGGTATTTGGAAGTAAAAGATATAATGGGTACACCGTGTTCTAACAACTCCCCCTTTGGAAAGAAATCTTTAAGAAGCTTAGCCTCTTTGACAAGCTTCTGTCACCCCTTATAATTACTGTTATGATAGTCGGGGTTGTCATTGGTGAATTTGTGCCTGGAGTTCAAGAGGCATTTGATACTGTTCGATTCGAAAGCGTCTCTGTTCGTAAGTGATAGGTATTCCCAGGCCCAGTCATTACTCTTTGCTAATTTTCTCTTATAGCTATCGCAATTGGACTCATTGTCATGATGTGGCCGACTCTCACAAAAGTCCAATATGAACAGATTCCGCGATTATTCACGACTTCTCGTCTTTGGATCCACATTGCAATCTCACTCTTTCTAAACTGGATAATCGGCCCATTTGTCATGCTAGGAGTAGCATGGGCAACTCTTCCCGATTTGCCAACGTACCGAACAGGAGTGATCCTGGTTGGCCTCGCACGCTGCATAGCCATGGTCATGGTTTGGAACCAGCTGGCGAGAGGCGATGGGCAATATTGCGCCATTCTCGTCATTATCAATTCCGTTTTACAGATCATCTTATATTCACCGTATTCTCTGCTGTTCGTCAATGTAATATCCGGAAAGGGTCAGCCAGACCTTCACATATCCTACGGTACTGTCGCCATATCAGTCCTCATTGTAAGTGCTCTCCTTCTTTCCTCCTCGTGGATGTTGATTTTTAAATACGTTATGCCTCAGTATCTCGGCATCCCCCTTGCAGCCGGTGTAGTCACTCGTTACACCGTCTGGTATTTCACGAGCAAAGATTTCTTGGACCGCAAATTCATCCCTTGTTTCGGGCCCCTTGCACTGGCCGGCCTTCTTTACACCATCCTAGTCATGTTTGCGTACCAAGGCCATCACATCGTCGAAAATATTGGCTCCGTCTTTCGCGTTTTTGTACCAATGATCCTCTATTTTGTGATCATGTGGTCTGGAGCGTTTGCCTTGATATTTCACCTTAGCCGCAAAGGCTCTGGATCAGAAGCAACATTTGGCTACGAGACGGCTGTAGTCCAGGCTTTTACTGCGGGAAGTAACAACTTCGTGAGCCTCATTTTTTTATTCTTGATTTCCTTCCGAGATTGACGCGTACTCTAGGAGCTCGCCATTGCAGTGGCTATTGCAGTTTATGGTGTGAGCTCTGATCAGGCCCTGGCAGCGACAATCGGGCCACTAGTGGAAGTGCCAGTGCTGCTTGCCCTAACATGGGTGGCGCTTTTCTTGGGCAAAAAATTGAGGTGGACAAGGCTAGAAGATCATGAACAAATCAAGGCCTAATTACACAAGTATACCCCGCAACTGGATATGACGATCCAAGAGAGGAGGCCATCCGACATACCATTCCGTCGGATATTCATACGAATGAATGCCTCGTACAACCTCGGACTCCCAGCACTGCGGGCACGCATCCGTTATTCCTAATCGGATAACCGAACCACTGAGTTTGTCGCAGTCCGCTCTCCAATTCCTCTCAAACGCAATAAACATTTTTTCGAATCCGATAGCAATAGCGGGGTAATGGTCGCCAGGAAGGAAACTTGTGACTTTGGAAACTACAGGTGATTTTGAGATGTCATGGGGGATAGTCAAGTTGTAGACCGTGTTTGGGTTTTCCGCGACAAACGTAAACTGTGTACAAGTTGTATCAATCAAGGGTTCAGAGATTCCGCCATTGGCGGTTCGGTTACCCCTTGGACACGGTAGTTTCCAGCGAGGAGAAAGAGAATCTTGGTCAAAGAGTGATTGCACATCGTATACCATCATGTGCTCTTTTGTGAATACCAGAAGTCGTTCACCTGGTATAAGCTGAATATGATGCTAGAATTGGTACGTCAGGACATGAAGGCGAGCCAGAATATACAAATTCGCTCAACGATTGTCTTGTCCAAATGAATAGTTTGTTTGCACGGGATCTCCGATGTCGTGGTACGCCAGCGGAAAGCTTCAACGAGGCAAGACCCATCAGCGCCGTGCAAGATCCGTGCAAATAAGTCGTCACGTAACGTAGTATTGAACACTTGAATAGAGTTACTCGGTGCACGGAACGACTGAAGCGGCAGAGAGTCAAGATATGCGTCATGGCCTCGCCCAATCATCACGATGTTCCAAATATGTATTTCGTCTAGGCGGACTGCAAGCGATGTGGGTTAGTTTACGGCAATCATGTCATGAAACATCTGACTCACAGAGCTTATAAGTCAGTGAGAGAGCCAGCTTAAAAGCAAGATTCGGCGAGTCTGCGTCGAGAGAGATGCACATAGACTCTATTTTCCAGTTGTTGGGAACCTCGAAGAGGAGCTTTCCTTGAAGAACAGGAGCATCCAGGTCGTACGCAAGCATGTCCCCATCCTCACTTCCAATTAATAGCCACCGGCCGCCTGGAACGAGGCATGCGCGCGACACTTTCCTGTCAATATTGCGAGTCCTGGTAGGCCGCATGTTGGCTGACTCCCATCCTGCATCTGCACTGACTCTACGGGTGACCCATTCCTCTAGCCCGGATGCAGAGAATGTGTCAAGTGTTGCTTCGAGTCGTGTAGGGAATTTATGTCGGTTGGCGTATTGGTATACTTGTCTTCTCCAGATAGAAAGAGTCTTGGAAATATCCCGAAGGTAACGACACGTCTGGTCAAGGCATGATATACAGAGGGTAAAAAGAGATAATCTGGTTACTCTTCTCACCTTGCGCACGTTCATCAGCGAGTACCAATCTAGCTCTCCCATAATCTCTATGATAAGCTCTTCAGGAAGGGTTCCAAGCAAGGGATACCCAGAGCGGAGACTTGTGTCGTTTGCTAGCATAACTGCGCATGTGGAAGTGGGTGACATGATCGACCGTTGGCAAGCTAAAAATAAGGGCCCTGGCTTAAATACGAATGAAAAAATTCTTCGTCGATACCGCGTAAAGAAAGACCTGTTACCCTGAATGCCGGACATCCCTGACACGCGTGAAATGGAGTCCGAGTCCCCCTTAATACCCTGTCGTTTTTGAGTTACGCGACAAACCCACACATAGGCCGTGACACAGGAATATCGTCGTTCATATATCTTCCGTCGACTAGACGTATGTCGTAGGAAACTGTATTGTGGCAGGGATCAAGTCGAGGCCAAGTCGAGGCTGCTGGCAAGGTCAAGGCAAGGTCCGGACCAGTGTTGATTGATGATGATCATCGACACCGCCACCGCCACTTCAAGCGTATACTAAATACTTCTGTAATCAACCCTGAGCTTGCAGCATAGGCCATGGGAGGTCATGGGTCAACTCGATCCATATGTCGTGATGATTGTCGAGCGAGTTCAAAAACCAAGTGACCTAAGATGTGGAGCACGAGAACTTGACGAATTTGAATGCACGAGAAATTATCACAAAAGTTTATTGGAAGATTGAAATCAATGATTCAAAGGTGAGCCCTGGAGGTAATTGAACGTGTGTAAAATAAACAAATTCTTAGTTACATATGCATAGCGGCATAGTAACGGGGCCCAGAAACATGATAATTACAGCCCTTTACAGCCTCAACGCATCTCGCGGGATCATCGACACGCTCTACGAAGGATGATGATCCGAAGGGGAGGAAAAAACGGGTCTGGCCTGTAGAACTGCTCTGCGTCAATAAGGCTGGAGGCCCACTCTCCACGGCATAACCTTTAAATGAGAGTGATACAACAAACAATATAATAAATTGCAAAACCCCACGGCGTATAACATCTACTAACACAACAACATCAGACACGCAAGCTACATTAATAAGTATAGGTCAAAAGGGGTTCAAAAAAGAGAACAAAACGGGGGGAAGCATCGAGTGGGACC
>JABAJT010009758.1:6612-16940 GCA_018850275.1 Tephrocybe sp. 9174TJB
AGATTGCGAGGGCAACGACGATCAGCCTCCGGAATCGGTAAAATAGCTTTTCCTTCCAAATTTTCGAGTTAATGGTTATAGAGGCCGGCGATCAATTTTTCAGGTGGTATCGCAGGGCATCTTGTGGATGTTACTCTTTCACCTACACATCTAAATTAGTTCCATGCAGTTACGGCATGTCTGGTGATCCATCTCGAGCGCGAGCGCCCGAGCGTTGAACGTTGAGGAGGAGAACAATGAAGCGATCATCATGTTAGCAGGAGCTCCGATCCAGAACGATCGGTCGGCTCCGGTGGTAAAATTTTTCGTTGCTTCAATTTGGAACATGTTTTTATGCAATATAATGGATACAGTACATGTTTTTTTTATGTACTTTTTTCCAAGTGAATATACTTTGGCCGACTGGACGGCCGTGCATTAGGCAGAAATCGGGATCGGACCGGGCTGGTCGCGTGATTTTAGTGATGAAATATTATTGATTGAACCTGAAAGTGGGCCTGAAAGTAGATCGCTTGGCGACAGACGGGCCCGCTTGCTTCTGCTTGCTTTCTTCTTTAAACTGCCACCGCCCTCGCTGCCATGGATGCTCATGAACACCAGGACAAGGACTTTCTCTCCACAATGTTCCCCGGCGACAACCAGCAGCCCATGTACAACATGCAGTATAACCAGCAGCAGCAGCAGCAGCAGATCCAGCCCCAGCAATCGATGCCCTCGCCAATGAACCCGCAACTCAGCATGGACATGATCAATAATCTTATGTCGATGCAAGGTGTCGAATCGCAGGCAACGTCCCCGGCCTCACCTTCGTACAACGCGCAGTCGATGCTGGAGCAGCAGTTCAAGTTGACCCAACTTCAACAGCTCCAACAGTTGCAAAATCAAATCTTTCAACAGCAGGCGAGTGTTCTTCGCATCAAATCATTATAATTTTATGTCTGGGACGGCATGGCATTTGAAGGAATCAAACGGGAGGTAGCGGTCAATCAGACGACTTGCGAGAAGCTTACTCCTGTGTTGATGTCCACATGCATGCATCTTGCTTCTCAAGTCTGGCCAGGATATGGATGTCGCTCTGCCTCATAGGTTGCTGGGACACAGTGGATACGGTGGAGTCGCTCCGCGTACCGTGACTGTCTTACACCGACGTAATGTCTACGTCTATAGGCATGTCGTCACCGACATTTCCTATATAAGGAGAAAAGGAACATTGGTCTGCATATCCAAGACAACCATGGACTTTCTGAAAAAAGCTACTGGTGGCGATAAATCTTCTTCGACTGGTGACCAGACAGCGAGCGGAGGTGAAGGAGGGATGATGGGCAAGCTCAACAGTTCCATGGGAGGCGGGCAAGCCGGAGAGAAGAATGAAGGTTCGTATCAGCTACGAAATTCCGTTTACAAGTACGCTGAAAGCTCGTAGACTTGCTTGACAAAGGTTCGATTTCGTTTTAGGTCATTTAGTACCTGCCGATGACGATCCTACTTCATTCCAGGTGTCGACTTCGTTCAACAGCGTATGGGAGGTGGGCAGCAGTCGGATGAGAATGCTCTTGAGCAAGCCAAGGACGAGCAAATCTCCGATGCCATTCGTTCGAAGTACAAAAGCGCAACAGGCAGTGACTTCCCTATAGCCGACAAGTAGAGTAGACTCAGTAAGAAGGTTTCAAATCTGTACGATTAACTGTTCAACAAGACGGTGGTACTTGAAGAATCGTCGCAACTCTAAGGTGTCCCAAAGCTCAAGGCGGCTGTAGCAAGAAGCAAAAATTCAACACAACCCTCCACCGGAATCCGGATCAAATCCTTCGGTAAACCGTTTCAGGAATTGTCACAAGCCACAACTACCATGGGCTAGTAGTACTGGTCGTGGCGAATTCAAGGCTGAACAAGGCGCTTAACCTCACAGACAACAGGATCCGCCCCGTGTCAGCGTTCAAGCGTTTACTTGCTTTGCTTATCCTTTTCATTTCCAATTTACAGCCTCCTTCAATGTCCGCAAGCGGCAAAAATGGCTGCGATCAGGCTCAACTTGTTATTCACTGGTCAGGCCACACTCGAGACTGGCAATTCTTTGAGCGATGATTCGGTTCTTTGTAGGATTTCCTTTCTTATTGCGCTACATGGATATTAATGATATACATACCTCAAGACCAGACACTCCGAGGTTTGTTCGCCAGTAGGTCTGCAGCCCCAGCACTCATAGAATTCAGCTTTGTCTGATTTCAATCACTCTCGTGCTGTGCTGCATACGTTTCCATCTCTCGCCCCGGCCAGCCAAAAATAATCTTGAAATGGCTAGCTGAGCACTGGCACCCGCACCACCAGAGGTCATGTTCGCCTTGTACGACACGAGAATGTCGACAAGCCTCTGGAAGATGTAGTCCCTGCTGTCCTCCAACTTGTGCGTGAGGGCGCGCTCAACAGCCTTGTTCGCAAGGAGGGTGCCGATGGCCACCTGATCCGCCGAGGCGAACAACTCAGAAACGTTGCTGGTAGTGGGCAGAGCAAGTGTGATGACACGAATACGGCGTTCGCCTACACATTACACATGAGTCGCCAACATTTAGGTGAATGGGAAAAGGCAAACAGACCGAAGCATGTCGTGTGAAGGACCGCAGTTTGGAACACAACGAACGGTGAGGTGATGGTTTCCTCGATCTGAATCTCGATGGCGTAAGACTGATCTTGAGGCACAGCGGGCATGGCGAGTAGGTCCGTTGAGCGGACGAAGAAGTTTCCGTGGAAAGAGGCCATACGGAGTCCTATCATAAGAGTTTTTTTTTATCGAGGTCAGGATGATAGAATAATCAACACTGAAAATGACGTACCGCGTGAAGCACGCACACGCATGACGGCCTCCAACATGATTGGCATTGCCAGTACCTCCCCGAACTCGTGAGCGAACTTGAGAGCATCCTCCGTCCGTCCAGCATTGAATGCAGGATAATAGTACGTTTGGCCGGAGGTATAATGGGGGAGACACGCTGTGTATCGAGATCAGAGAAAGAAAGCAAAGAATAATGATTCAGGCTTACCGAGACTTGCAACATCGGTATATCCAGCGCTGAACAAGAACATATCAACCGAGACGTGTGCTCTTGAGCATTCGATAGCGAATGTTTTGTAGAATGGAGAAGCTGCTTGAAGAAGACCGGATTCCTATGATGGGTGTTTAATAGCTTCCCTATAAACTAGGTTGAGAATGATAGTCAGTACCTTCGCAGTTCCTAGGATCTTGGCGTCCTCTCTGGGCTTCAAAGCCCCTGCACCGACACTTGGCAAGGATGATGATAGGACGATAATTTTTCCACCAATGGGAGACTGGACATAATCGTTAGGTTTAAAAGATCAGGAACATGGTGAGATAACATACCATCAATTTGAAACCGGCCTGGAGGGCAGGGCCCAATGCGCTGCCGACAATGCTATTTTCCTGGAACATGTCGTTGACCCTGCCGAGGAGCGTCTCGAGAGTACTACGAGCTTCTGCGAGGTTGACCAAGAGATCAGTCGGTTTGGGGAGGAAGACGTCATCAATGTCGGACACCACGAGCATGGTGGGGTCGGTGCTTCCGGGCTAATAACCTGTTAGGGCTCGCATTGATACAAGATTCTCGGAACAAAACTCACGGGCAACGAGAAGAAGTACAATGACACGTCGTAGCAGATAATGGCAACTTTTGTCCTGTCGTCCTCGTCAGGGAGGCGGTCCAGGTTCTCGAGTAGCGTGCGAGTAGCGGTAGCAACCATGCCTAGAATGACTACGTCAGATATCAAGATCATTCGGTTTTTGGGGGCATCTTACCAGACTGAACAGCCGCGTGGCTAACATCGATCAAGAAAACGTATACAGCTGGTTGGGGGGGTCGGACCATATACTCAGTAGGAGCAACAAATTCGACAACAGAGTGGTTGAGCTCAGCACGAGACCACCGATCCCCAGGCTGATTGCGGACCTGGTCCCAATCGAAAAGTTGCGGTACTTCATTAGCCATGTTACACATGCAGCATCGCCAGCTAGAACGTATTAATGACGTGTAGAACGTAACAAGTAAAGTAATACTTACCGATTGCCACCATCGATAAATTGGACATAGGGATTGATGTACGTCCTGCACCGCCGGCATCGCGCAATGACGGTATCCGTGACCAAGGGGACGGCTTCTTCACCCTCCTTCAGAGACCGGTAGGGAGTAATGATGAGCGCCAAGGGAACTTTCGCCTTAGTGAGAAGCGACGACGTGGTTGGGATCGCGTTCAATGTAGACCGCTTGTATGACGGGTCAGGATTTGCAAAAGGAGACGGCGATATACACGAATTTGGTGGAAGACGAATCTCAGGGGGCGGGCGGTAGAGTTCACGGGGCTCCGGGGGCGATGTTAGCAAGTTGGTAGTGTGTAGCTGCAACTGTGTCGGTCCGCCCATGCCCATCTGCCCGAACTGTCCTGCAAGCTGATCCACAGGCGCTTGAGCATACTGAGGCTGAGTTTGCTGCCCGTAAGCGGGTCTGTTGATGTACTCGGGTTCCTGTCCAGGTTGGTAATAGGCGGGCTGTCCCGCGGCGGCCTGCTGGGTCGCAAACTGTTGCTCGCCGACGAGCCCTGGCGTGAACAACTGCCCGCCGGCGGCAGGCTGCTGCTGTGCACCACCAGCATATGAAGGATCGGCAATGCCTTCACCACCATAATATGCCTGGGTCTGGCCTGCCGCGTACTGGCGTCGTTTTCCGTGATGTTGAACCGGAGGTGGGGACGCCAAAGGCTGCTGATCCTGTACTTGCGGGCCTGCCTGCGGAACCTCCCACTGTGTATGACCAGATGCAGTTTCTAGTCCAAGTTAGCCTCTACATCGCGCGCAATAAAGTGTCCGTCGTACCAATGAACAAGTATCGTTGGTGGTTTGCATCCCTACGAGCGATTTTTTAAGGTCAATTCAACGGCTCAGAGAGCAAACTGCTCACCATTCAGCAGCCCAACCAGGGGGCAATTGCTCTGCAGGAGAGGCCATAGTTGAGATAGTGGACGTGAAAGATTACAGCAATTAACTTTGGACCAAGCCACGTCCTGCAACACAACCGCAAACACGGACACGTCGTTGCACATCACAACAAAATACCGCGCAACCCATATCAAGGCGTCAACGACGTGGGCAAGTCGTGTTCAATCGTGTATTGATTACATCTACTACATATTCTTCTTGCCCTTTTCACGAATAGCCTCGCCTCGGTAGTAGATCCATACAGGGAATGGGATACCCAACAAAATCGCAAGTCCCCCAAGTAGCTAGGTCAACCGTCAGTGTAAGCATCATATCTTGACAACCAATATGTTCAGCGAGCGTACCGAATTTCCTCCTCCCAACCCGAGACGGTCGAACATTTGCTTTCCGAAGAGCGGGAAAACGAACCCAAGTAGGGATCGTAGGACCTGCGAGAAGGGTATATGTCAACTTGCGTGGGCATGGACGCAAATATGGTTATCACACATAGGCTGCGGCCGTTGCACTGGCAGCGTATTCAAATGCATCGACAAGATACAGTAAGATAGGAAGCCTATTCGATTTTTAGATGGCCATGTCTTGACTTTGTCCTTGGTGGATAACTCACGTCGTCGTCATGACCCCTAGTAATTCAAAATTAGACAAGGAGACTAGACTATATATATTTAACATACCGAATCCAAATACGCCAGAGCCCAGTATTGGCAAAATCCAATGCGTCTTGGCCTGTGCGGACCAACCGTACCAACTATAAGCCCACGGTCATTAGTCATACCCTCGGAAGGTAGTAGAAAAAATAGAGAACGAAAGAAAAGATGAAACGTACAATAGACCTATTGGTACAAAAAAAGATCCGAAAAATAGTGCTGGCATACGCATCTCAGGTGTTCCCTTCCCACCGCGTTTTTCTGCCAACTACACGAATAGAGAATAGAAATGAGCGGGATATGGGAGGAAAGGGGGAAAAGAGTGTAATTACGTGTTTATAGACCTTGTCGGCAAACTTGGCACCAGCTATCGTAGCAATGAAGAAGCCAATTCCGAGGCCTAGATAGGTAAGCCCTCCAATACCGGGTCCAAAACCATAGGTTTCTGCGAAAAAAGCTGTTTTGGAATTTCGGAAAGGATCATTTGCTCGAGACTCTGTTCGTCAAAACAATGGATGACCTACAGGAGAAGGTGACGAACATCAGGTAATAAATTCCTTGAGGCAAGTCATTAGCTGGGAAAGAGTATATGTAGAGGTTTAAAAGCCTACCAGCCATACTAGGTGAAAAGATCAAAACTCAGATTTAGATAGACTAATTACAGCAATGGATGGCTTACAACGCAAGATACAAGCTCAAGATGAAGCATGTCAAGCTCGTAAAGAATATTGTTATGGGACGGCTGAAGCTTATCCACAGAAACGCCAGCCTTCCCTCAGTACCACGAACGAGCGCAGAGTGCGTCTTTGCAATCCTTGCAGGATCTCCCGACGCGAGAGCTTTTCTATAACGTAGGACTGGCGCATAGGTCTCCCTCAAAAGTGGAATACCGAATAACGACGCGACGCCACATACGACTTCATCAATCCTCGTAAGAACTCATGATATGGGCTATATAACAAAAACTAACGTACCTGCAATGACGATAAACACCCATTTGATGCCAACAGTCTGAGCAATGAACCCTCCAGCAATAGGTCCAACAGCCGGTCCTAACGTCGAAGAAAAATGTTAAACAACGACGTCAGATCTCGATCTGTCATTCATCACAAGGCGGAAATAGAAACCCCACCTATCAGCGGTCCGAGAGTAAATAGAGCCATGGCAGATGCTCTGTCACGCTCTGAAAAGAGATCACTGATTGACCCGCCACCACATGCAATAGGGGCGCTTCCCGAGAGTCCCGCTGTGACGAAGAGGATATTATGTAGTGAGCTTTCTTGTTAGTAAGCAGTTTTGGGCGGAGAGACGAACCTAGGAATCGAAATCCTATCAGGGAGCCTGCAGTAGGAGCGTATGCACAACCCAAACTGAAACCAATCGAAAGGACGTTGCAGATATTGAATAGCTGAAATGGAGAGATATCGTCAGTAACAATATTGAACTGAGGAAATTGAACTGAGGAAGGAGGATAACCCACATAGGTCCGACCATACATTTCCGACATGGGAGCAAGGAATAGAGGCTACAAATCCAGTTCATCTCATTATCAGACAAATGTGAATGGAAGTACGACTGACCCCAAAAGCAAAAGATAAAAGGAAAATGCTCAGAGTCATTGCGAGCACCGTTGAATTTGTGATATTGTATTTTTGAGCAATCTCAGGCAAGCCTGGTGCCATCATCGAACTCGCTAAAGGAGAGATGAACGCGTACATTGATACCTGTAAGCAACGAGAAGTCAGTTCATTTCCTTCGGGTGCAAGTAAACGACATTGTACGATTGCAGTAGCAGTCCATTTCCTTCCAGGCGACCAATTCCTTGCGTTTGAAGGATCGTTTTCCCAGTCGTCATCACCGTCAGGTCCGTTCTCGAGTTCCTTGTGCACTGCCGATTCATTGGATCCAGTAGAATCTGCTTGCTGATTCACCCCAGACACTTCATGACTGGGTCTAACCTCTTGAGGTTCAGAGTGGTGAGGCGCCACTTCTGTGGGCGACGCTACTGGTGTTTTCTCGTCAGCTTGGGGCATATAGCGCCTAACGGTAATTTGACGTTAAAGGGCTTTGAGTCGTTGAAGGCTGATGGGAGGGATGGAAAAGGGATGAGGCAAAACGAGCTCACGGCCAACGTCAGAAAATAGCTTCTTCTATCATGCCGTTTTGACGGCCAAAGAAGCTTGATATTAAATTATATCACCGAGGCCGAGCTATGTATGGGATATACATAGTCTTAAAGTTGTTGTGTCTTGAAGTGGGAGGTCTTTAGGGAGTTTCAGTGGTCTATCACGTCGATAACAAGGTTTCAAGGCTTTGAACTGAAAACAATAAGAGTCGGAAAATGGTCTCAATTCAATAAAAGTTGCCAAATACAAGTTCCATGATGTACACATGACGCACACTTGACAATCTTCGTGCAATCTGTTAAGTGCCCGTTGATCCTGCATTGACTTATGGCAGGTTATCACGGTCGCTTGGTGTCGGAAGCTCGAAGGATCTCTCAGCTGACGGGCGCAAGTCTCATGGGTGGAGAGACTCTATTGAAAACGAGATATTCGGCACCTGGGCTTGGGAGGAAGGCCATGTAGCTGGTGACGGTGCTGAGAGAAGCCAACAAGTGGGTGAGGGCAAGCACAACTCGGCTTGGATTTCGAGAAAAGAGGTTGGCGAGATTCGAGGTGGAAGCCTCGGTAGTTCGACTGTCGAAGATGGGTTTTGGAGATGGGGTGAGAATGTCCCCAAAACTAGACTTGTCCGGCATGTTTCTGGTATGCAACCCTCGTTTCTATCGTTCCACTTGGCTCATGATCCTACAGGATATAGTATTCTGGACAATGTTATCATTTTTGACGGCACTGTGTATGTGGTCACGGACGACCGCGATTCATTTCCGTCCATGTCTGCCATCGTCACGGCCGCAGGTCTTGGGATGAATGATTGGCAAGTAATCTCCCCGGAAGACGCCAAGGGGGTGCTAGGATCCTATGGATCAATGTAAGTACCTCAATGAACTTTCATCGACCTTTTTGACGTCGTATTAGTCTGCACGGGGTATCCTGGATGTCTGCCGACACGACTCCTCGTAAGTATCGCAACTCTTGTAATGAAACACGTCTGACTTACTAGCAGACAATTCGACGCTTTTGGCCCTGTGGCGCACGTACAGTACTCTTGACCTAAACATCCCTGCGTCCGGCCAGACCTCACTTCCCCCTCCAACGCGCCTGTTCTTCCCTCAAGTTCGTGTATTCACCGACCCCAATCCTCTCCCTCATTTCCACACAATCCGGCGAAGACGCGTCGATACCGGATTCCACCCCTTTCTCTTGAAGGCCGCCTTTCCTCAGCTCACAGTAAAGTATCAAGAAGACTGGGAGGACTACCACAAGCTCCCCATTCCTTTTGTTATCGAGCGTATTGTCGTTGCAGATAGGGAAGCTGCTGAAGCATCAATAAAACATGGGCAACCCGTGTTTTTGCCGGCGTTTGAGCTCCCGGGCACGATAAACTGGTGGGAGCCTATCCGACATACGCTCCTATCGTTCCTGAGCGACCCCCCTACGAGGAAAAAGGCCGTGACGTATATTCACCGTCAATCAGAAACAACTGGGGTGCGCTTGAAAAGTGAGGATCACGATGCGCTGGTAAAGGCATTGAAGAAGATGGGACGGGATTACGGGTATGAGGTGAACATTGTGTCCACTCTCTTCGACGAGACAAACTGGGCAGATCGGATGAGTGCGGTTACAAAATCCACGGTGCGTTGTAGAGATTGACTAGAAGTGTGCCTCGTGTTGTTAAGCTTTTTATCTCTTTTGGCAGGTTTTGCTCGGGCCATATAGCACCGACCTTCTAGATTGTCTCTTCATGAAAGCCTCACCGCAGACTACGCTCATGGAGCTCTTCCCTCCTGACACATTTGCGCGCGATGAACAGCTCGTAGCAGATTCCCGAGGCATCAAGTACGTTGCATGGAGAAACCACCAGTTCGTATTCAATCTTTACCTACTGGATTAAGCTTATATTCTTTCACCGTTGCAGAAAATATACATCGGATAATTTACCTGTGATAATCCGCCCGACCGGTACACAAGAGGCCACGGTGAATGTCGCGGCCATTACAAAAGCTATCCGGGAGACTCTCGCTCACTAATATCCCGATTCACTTGAATTGACTGAACTCGTCAGTTGACACATGGTCAGCAGGCATGGTATCGAACGGACCTTGAGCATTTCTATCGATACATCTAGGAAACTTAGGAACAGATTAATAATAATGTGTATATCTTGTGGGTTTACCGATACCTGGATGAAAGAATGGGGACCATTCAGGGAAGTTGGCGCAGGATTGAAATTGGCGGTGATTGAATATACTCGCCACCTGCTGACCACGGCTAACCAGATAACGCGACGCCGGACGGCTCAGCGTGATAATATTGGTTCCTAAATACGTCCAGGACTCAGTAGAGACTAGAGATACTAGATGCAATCACAAGCACAGATATCTCAGAAATTTGAACCGGGAGTCCATACCAAGTCTTGCACGGGTATTACTTCTGAAGCTATCGTTGTATGTAGAATTCTTGGCCCTTTGAATTCACGGTCATACGCGGAGGTGTGAAAGGTGGACAGGTGAAACGGCCGCGGCCGAAATATCACAGTGCCAGTCACCATGTTAC
>JABAJT010009759.1:0-18381 GCA_018850275.1 Tephrocybe sp. 9174TJB
CGCCATTGCTCCGCTCTACACGGTCACTTTCAAGTATGCTGGGGCGGGAGAGGGTGCGAACCAAGCTCAAGGCAATTTAAAGAAACCCACTAAAATCAGGGATGTGGCTGCAAGGGAACCGTGTGGGGCGGGAGGGGGTTGAAATATATAATGGATTTCATCATAATCATGTTTGTTGGGATGTCGATCTGATCAATGGTGTCGAGGTTCCTCTGGTTTTTCCCATATCTGATGATGGGCTATAAGAGATATTCGGTATTCATCATGATCAATAGAACCTAGACAGGGAGGGAATATATGGACCGACCTAACTGTCGCACTGCAAGAGACTTTGAAATATCATCCAGTTACAGGTATACACGACAATCCCATGTACAAACGTTTGACACTGTCCGTTGTAGGTCAAAGCGGTTCCTGAGTTGCACACTGAACTGCATGGACATTGGTGTCGGATTTGATATCCCGTAGTTGTTGGTGGGCATATGTGTATGGAAGCGCGATGTGATATTGACGCATGCTCATCATATCAGGCAGTTCGGTGTACATGTTCTTGATCGTCGTCGGTGAGAATGACGCAGTGATCAGCGTGCTAGGAGTCATATGTGGGAGGTATCGAGCAAGTAGGAGCAGTCGGTAAGGATTTGGCAATGGTTGATCCACACAATATGGGCATGATCGGCTTGCTTGCCATAACATCCAAACACTTGTGGGTGTGTAAACTCAAAGTGAGGCATGATCACTATAGCGAGGGAAAAGGTTAAGGTCGTTATATTGGACGATGGAAGGGGGCGTACGGCTGTTATCAAACCTGATAAATAGAAGTCAGTGCTCGTTTTGACGTCACTTGACCATTAAGACGTATGTCAAGACTCAATAGTGTCGAATATGAACATCACGGGAGACCTGGAAATGTCAGGGGCCGGATCCAGGACAGAATGGATACCCGACCGTCAGATACTTACACTAAGAATAAGCGGCTTTGTGGGAGCAAGAAGTGATGATGAGGATATTCGTATGATAGGAACATCAAGTTGAGATACACATAAATGCAGTGTGAGGCCTGTAGAAGAACCTGAGAAAACTTGTATGAGTCCAAGGAACCGAAACGAGCCCCAGATTTGGTACCCCCAAAGAAGGTGATTCTCCGTGACACCAGATCGAAAAGGAGACATTGGTGTAATATAGATAGTTATCCAGGAACCAGTGACTCTCAAAGATGGGTCATGTAGAGACTTTCCAGTAAGAACTCACGTTCGTTTCAAATGATTCATGTCATGGCTCTGCCGGTCGACTGGCTCTAGTCGTGGAAGGGGGTGGACGCCATCGAATCGATCTCCATTTTGTTCTCTAACGCGGAAAGGTCCCCTGCCGATGCAACAAGTCTCTGGGAGACAAACTGGGCTAGTAGTTCGCTAGTCTGCACTGTCAGTAGCCACGTAGCACTTTTGAAGGGAAGTACCGTACCGTTTCCGGTCCCTAAGTTTTTCCAACATTGCAATAACCTCGTCCTGATCATCCACCAGCATTTCACCCCCAGGAAGTCCTGCTGCTAGTTCTTTGGCCTGATTCAAGGCACTTTTGAAGTCATTCGTCTAGTATAATCTTCCAGATTAGCCTTGGATAATTCCTCGAGTTTGTACGACATACTGCATGCAACAGCGCCTGTTTTGCTTGTGGCGTGGCAATCCCTTCAGATTTTTGGGTGAGCTCGAGTACAGTCACTAGCTTGGATAAGAGGCTTTGATAGAGGCTCGTAGGAAGTGGATCTGTCGACATGACTTGCGTTTCGCTCTCCAGGAGTTGTCCAGGTGGGTGAGGTCAGGTGACCGCAGGTTTGCTGACCAAGTCAAAACAACGGTCACAAAAGCTCAGCTGTGGGTCCTTGGGCGACCGTCTATACAGAAATAAAGCTAAGAGTGTCGAGACAAGCAGCGAACGTGCTGCAGTGCAACCAGAGTCAGAATTGAACGGGAAATGAAAGAATGGAGGGGGCAGTGTGCAAACAACGGATCCGACAAATTGTAGCGGAGTCAGAAAATGTGCATTATCGTTGGTTGACCCCCAACCACCATTGCCGTTTCGACCGTCGTCGAGCACACGTCGAGTTCGCGCTCTCTGTCTCTCTAAACAGGCCAGGTAGAGCAATATCTGCCAAGTACGCCGCAGGTCCAGCTTGGTTCAAGTTTCCCGGTCCTTTTATTGGTCTTTTGGCTCGTGTCGCCAATTTTTCAACTCTCAAAAAACTCCCCTCATAACCCCCGCAAAACTCACCGGAACACTACAATATTCCCGTATATCGCGCTAATACCTCATCTGGACCCTTTTACGACATTTATTCGCCGTTACACTTCTTCCTGAACCCCCTTTGGCCGATCACTCACCAGCTCCGTTGTCCCCCTCTCTTTACTCATGCTCGGTCACAGTTTTGCTTTTTCTGCGGCGCCGATCCGCAAGGTGAAGGAGGTGCAGTTTGGTATCCTCTCGCCAGAGGAAATCGTGAGTCGCGTCATTTTGTATCAGGGCAACGTGGCTTGACTCAGCTCATTCAACCTCAACAGAAAGCCTACTCGGTCGCTAAAATCGAACATCCCGAGGTCATGGACGAGACCACCCACAAGCCTAAGCAGGGAGGGCTTATGGATCCTCGTATGGGCACCATCGACCGAAATTTCAAGTGCCAGACCTGTGGTGAAGGAATGTCTGAGTGTCCGGGTCATTTTGGTCATATTGAGCTGGCAAGGCCAGTTTTTCACCCAGGTGAACCTCTTCGTGGTTTTCGTAACGTGTCATGTTGACAAAATTCGTGGCGCAAAGGTTTCATCGTGAAAGTAAAAAAGATCCTCGAGAGTATTTGCGTTAATTGCGGAAAGCTTAAAGCAGACATCGTGAGTTGCGTCTCCTCTTCCCTACTCGTTTCGCACCCCCACCACCCAATTTTCTGGGGGCTCTCTCCACATCCCATGGAGAACCCCAAACCCGCACCACGTTCGTTCCCTTGACAATCGAGGGCGTTCTTCCTGCTCCGGTGGGGGGTCACATAACGCGCGTTTTCGGTCGCTTGATCGCCGCGTTGACCCCATTGCATCCACCCGGTGTACGGTTGGACACGAGGTTGCGCGGTGAAATGGGGGGCTGAACGAGGAGTGCGAAAAAAGACATACATGCAGAGCGTGCGCCGTGAAACGCCATGCCTCTGCAGTGATGGATTGGCCCAACCTTGCTCTACTGTGACGCAGTCAGCAGCATGCGTTTACCGGCCTAGCACTTATTACTCGGGATGTCGCTTGCCCCAGTTGTTGTTGTGTTGTTCGTTTCATTGTTGGGGGTTCTTTCGCTGTAGACACAGACGCTGACGCTTTCATTGATTGCATATTTCTTGTTAAAATCCTCATCGACCTACCCTGCCTGAACTCGTCGTATCTCCTGTCGAATTCATTTTACCAAAATGTAAGTTGGATCCCAATTTCGGGGATAAAGTTCGCCACATCCGCGACCCGAAAGCCCGAATGGCTATGGTCTGGTCGCATTGCAAGTCGAAGATGGTCTGCGAAGCTGATGAGCCCAAGGAAGAAGGCGCCGAGGATGTTGACGAGGGTAGGAAGCACGGTGGTTGTGGTCACCAACAGCCGCAAATCCGAAAGGAGGGGTTGAAACTTTTTGTTCAATACAAGAAGCAGAAAGATGACGATGAGGTTTGTCTTGACCCAATTATGGTTCATGCTACAAGAACCCACTCATCACATTGCATGCTCAGGAAATGAAATCAATGCAGCCCGACAAGCGTCTGATCACCCCTTCGGAGGTCTACACCGTCTTTAAGAAGATGTCAGATTCTGACCTGCATCTTCTTGGCCTGTCGGAGGAGTACGCACGCCCTGAATGGATGATCTTGACTGTCATGCCAGTGCCTCCGCCACCTGTTCGACCTAGTATCGCTGTCGATGGAGGTGCCATGCGGAGTGAGGATGATTTGACGTATAAGCTTGGTGACATCATCAAAGCCTCCGCGAACGTTCGCCGTTGTGAGCAAGAGGGTGCACCAGCTCACGTCATTTCAGAATTTGAACAGTTGCTTCAAGTACGGCCTGGATTGTTATTACAATGTGACAGTGCTCACCTCGATTATAGTTCCACGTCGCTACTTATATGGATAACGACATTGCTGGAATTCCCCAAGCCCTGCAGAAATCTGGGCGTCCTGTTAAGGCTATTCGAGCACGGCTAAAGGGTAAAGAAGGTCGTCTGCGTGGCAACTTGATGGGAAAGCGTGTCGACTTTTCTGCTCGTACGGTCATCACGGGTGATCCCAATTTGGAGCTCGACCAGGTCGGTGTCCCCAAGACGATTGCGATGAATCTAACGTTCCCGGAGCGAGGTAAGACCTCGTGTTTTTCTTACGTGCCTTCCTCGGTCGGCTAAAACATTATTCCATCAGTCACTCCCTACAATATTGCCTACTTGCAAGAGTTGGTGCGGAATGGTCCGACAACCTATCCTGGTGCTCGCTATGTCGTTCGTGACACGGGTGAACGCATTGACTTGCGTTACAACAAACGCGCGGACGCCTTCCTCCAGTATGGCTGGATTGTCGAGCGGCATTTGAAGGATGGAGAGTGAGTTTGGTTTAGTCTCATGTTCATTGCCTTCATTCTCAATAATCTTACCAGCTTTGTCTTGTTCAACCGTCAACCGAGTTTACATAAAATGAGTATGATGGCTCATCGTGTCAAACTTATGCCTTACTCCAGTAAGGACACTTTTCTTTTGCTCATGTCTCTTTTTGCTAATGGTTTTTTTAGCCTTCCGACTGAACCTTTCCGTGTAAGTCTAGCATGCGCAAGCCAGCTGCAAAGCGGCGCGTTGAACTTTTTGATTTGCAGTACTCCTCCCTACAATGCTGATTTCGATGGCGACGAAATGAACATGCAGTACGTGTTATTTCCCAGCCAAATGAGATGTGCCTTTACTGACCGAAAGATAGCGTACCACAGAGCGAAGAGACAAGGGCTGAACTGAGTCAGATTGCCTGGGTGCCTCGACAGGTGAGCTCATAGGAACATTTTTGAGAACACCGTTACTAAACGGACCTCAAGATCATTTCGCCCCAAGCGAACAAACCTGTCATGGGCATTGTCCAGGACACCCTCTGTGGTATTCGCAAGTTCACCCTCCGCGACACCTTCTTAGATTGGAACGCAGTCCAGAATATTCTCCTTTGGGTACCTGACTGGGACGGCACGGTTCCTATTCCTGCTATCGTGAAACCAAAACCTCTGTGGACGGGCAAGCAGATTCTCAGTTTGACTATCCCTCGAGGTATCAACATTTCTCGTGCCGCCGATCCTAGGTCCTCCAACCCAGTCTTTGATGATGGCATGATGATCGAAAACGGTGAAATTATTTATGGTATTGTTGAGAAGAAGACTGTCGGCGCGTCGCAAGGCGGTTTGGTGCATGTCGTTTTCCGAGAGAAAGGCCCAGAGGCGACGCGCCAACTGTTCACCGGTCTTCAGATGATCGTGAACTACTGGCTCTTCCACAACGGCTTCAGCATTGGTATTGGTGACACTATCGCCGATCCTAAGACCATGGACTACATCACGAAACGCATTCAGCAGAGCAAGACGGAGGTCGCACAGATCATCGACAACGCGTACCACGATCGCCTCAAGGCTGCGCCTGGTATGACTATCCGTGAATCGTTCGAAAGTTTGGTCGAGCGTTCTCTGAACTTGGCCCGTGATCAATCCGGTCAGTACGCGCAGAAGCACTTGAAGGAGGACAACAACGTCAAGCAGATGGTGGTGGCTGGATCGAAAGGTTCATTCATTAACATTTCGCAGATGTCTGTTTGTGTGGGGCAGCAGTCCGTGGAAGGTCGTCGTATTCCGTTCGGTTTCCGCCATCGCACTTTACCTCACTTCACCAAGGACGACTTCAGTCCGGAGGCCCGTGGCTTCGTGGAGAATTCCTATCTTCGAGGTTTGACACCTCAAGAGTTTTTCTTCCACGCCATGGCTGGTCGTGAGGGTTTGATTGATACGGCGGTCAAAACCGCCGAGACCGGTTACATTCAGCGTCGCCTTGTCAAGGCACTTGAGGACGTCATGGTTTGCTACGACGGAACGGTGCGCAATTCCCTCGGCGATCTGATCCAGTTCGTCTACGGCGAGGATGGCATGGATGGCGCTTTCATCGAGAAGCAGACAATTGAAACTTTCGGTTTGAACAACAAAGAGTTCGAACATAATTATCGTGTCGACGTTACCGATCCCGCTGGTGGCTTCCTTCCTGGTGTTCTCCAAGTTGGCATCGACGACAGTTCGTTAGAGCTACAGTCCAAACTCGACGAGGAGTACCGTCGTCTCATCGAGGATCGCAGACTATTGCGCACATTCATCTTCCCTCGCGCCTCGACTAACCTACCCCATTACCTTCCAGTCAACCTCCAGCGCATTGTTCAGAACGCGATGCAAATCTTCCACATCGATCGGAGAAAGCCTAGCGACCTTGAACCAGCCTATATTGTTGATGCTCTTGAGGAGCTTTGCCAACGACTTATCGTCGTTCGCGGTGACGATCCTCTTAGCGAAGAGGCTCAGCAAAATGCAACGCTTAATTTCCGCATGCACCTTCGAGCTACATTCGCGTCGCGACGTGTCCTCGAAAAATTCCATCTCACTCGTGAGGCTTTCGACTGGGTCTTGGGTGAAGTCGAGGCCAAGTTCAACCAATCCGTTGTACATCCTGGCGAGATGTGTGGTACCCTTGCGGCACAGTCTATCGGAGAGCCCGCGACGCAGATGACATTGAATACCTTCCATTACGCTGGTGTTTCCAGCAAAAACGTCACTCTTGGTGTTCCTCGTCTGAAGGAAATCATCAACGTTGCCACCAACATCAAAACACCATCACTGTCAGTATACCTCGAGCCCGAGATTGCTGGCTCGTCGACATTAGCGAAGAACGTTCAACAAGAGCTTGCCTATACTTCTCTACGGACCGTCACTGCTGGGGTTGAGATCTGGTACGATCCTGACCCAAGCTCGACCATCATCGAAGAGGATGCAGTATTCGTCGAGTCATTCTTCGCCATCCCTGATGAGGAAATCGAATCGAAACTCCATCTCCATTCACCCTGGCTTCTTCGTCTCGAGCTCGATCGTGCCAAAATGATCGACAGGAAACTTACGATGCAGTATGTTGCTACTCGGATCGCGGAGAGCTTCAGTGGAGATCTTTTCGTTATCTGGAGCGAGGACAATTCTGAAAGGCTCATCATTCGTTGTCGTGTGATTGGTGGGAAGGATGATGAGGATGAGAAGGTCGAAGAGGATCAGTTCCTGCGGGCTCTCGAGACGACCATGCTGAACTCCGTCAGCCTTCGTGGCGTGAAGGGTGTCAAACGTGTTTTCCTCATGGAGCAGGACAAAGTCATTGTTACCCCCGAAGGCAGTATTGAGACCGGAAAGGAGAAGGAATGGGTGCTCGAAACGGATGGTGTCAATTTGAAGACGGTCATGTGTGTCGATGGAGTCGACTTCAAGCGCACATATTCAAATAGTTGCGTTGAAATTTTCAACGTCCTCGGTATCGAAGCTGCACGCGCGGCTATCATGAAGGAGCTTCGTGGTGTGATCGAATTCGATGGTTCATACGTCAACTATCGTCACTTGGCTCTACTTTGCGACCTGATGACACACCGTGGAAGTCTCATGGCTATTACCCGACACGGTATCAATCGCGCCGACACTGGTGCTCTCATGAGATGCTCCTTCGAGGAGACCGTTGAAATTCTCATGGAGGCTGCGGCGGTTGGTGAAAAGGACGATTGTCATGGCGTGGCCGAGAATGTCATGTTCGGACAGATGGCACCGATGGGTACTGGCGCGTTCGAGGTTGCTCTCGACATCGATATGTTGAAGGACGCTGTCGTTGATCATCGACTCCCTGTCCAGAGTCTGATGGATGTACAGCTAGGTGGTGGTATGACCCCTGGCCAGGTTGCAATGACTCCATACGACACCAATTCGCCCGTCTGGCAGGAAGGTGTTTTCAAAGGGGAACAAGCCTCATTCTCGCCTCTCGCCGTCAATGGCGGCGAGGACGCCGCCAACTTCCAATATCTCGGCTTTGGTCAGAGCCCTGTTGGAGCTGGTGGAATGTCTCCAGGCCGTCCAGGCTACAGCCCAAGCTCGCCAAACACTTATTCTCCCACATCACCCAGCTTCGTCCCTCACTCCCCCTTCAACGGGGCCGCCTCACCATTCGGCACATCACCCTATGCGACCTCTCCCTTCTATGATCGCTCTCGTGGCCCTACATCCCCGACGTACTCTCCCACATCTCCCGCTCTCAATCTCACTTCTCCCGGCTACTCTCCAACCAGTCCTCGCTACTCACCGACGTCTCCGTCATTCTCCCCCACCTCGCCACGATACAGCCCGCAATCGCCTTCCTTCAGCCCCACCTCTCCCCGGTATTCTCCGACAAGCCCTTCCTTCAGCCCGACTTCCCCCCGTTGTAAGTGTACCGCTGTAATCCATCGTGTCATTACTGATATTTTCCCTGCACAAAAGATTCTCCAAGCAAGTCTTTTCTGTTTATCAACCGAACATCATTACTAACTTGAACTTTACTTGCATTCATTGTTTATAGCTTGTACGTCATCTTCAGAAACTCCTTCGCCCTCTTTCGACTGACCGCCTTTTCTAGCGCCTGCCCAGCTATCACCCTCCTCACCGAAATATTCCCCAACCTCACCCATGGCCTCCCCGGCCTCTCCAAAATATTGTACGTCAATGCGCACTTGATTAACAAGACAATGACTGAAATTCCTTTCAGCCCCCACATCGCCCACCTATTCCCCAGCTTGTGCGTCTTGTTTTAATTGGTTCCTTTGTGTCCACTAACCACGTTTTATTCACGTTTTCTTAGCACCGGCTTATTGTAAGTCTACTGCAATCATATCCCCGTCACCTAATGCTCACCATACTACTTTAGCCCCTGCGTCTCCAGCGTACAGCCCCACTTCTCCGGCGTGGTCACCGTCAAGCCCAGCGCAGAACGGAGGAGCGAATCGCGGGGCCACATATCAGAATTCACCGTCTTGGGATTAAAGGGCGATGACTCTTGTCATATCTTGCCTATGCATATATATATCTAGCTGTCCTTCTGTTTAAGCATCCTACTTGTAGATTAGTCAATCGTCCTTTATTGAACTGGATATCACTGTGTTTGTGGTTAAATTTTGCGGCGCCACTGGTCCCGTACTATATGTTTCTACACAACTGTGACAAGGCTGTGAGCTTGTGCGCCATAGACTGTATTATTTGCTGTGTATCTATTCTTTGGAAGACCCTGGGCCATGAAATGGAGCAAGATTTCCCGCGTGCGACGGGGCGAATGGGTTTGCAAACAGCTTGGGACTCAGCCACATCTGAAAACCGACGACCGTTATTTACTAGACCGCATTCTTCATACAATAGAGACCTAAACCAGTATATTTTCAGAGTGTACAAGCTGGCACAGGTGAGGGCGACGGGTCGACGAGAGTCCGATCCAGTTGATGGATTGATCCGACCTGACATGGATAATCGATAATGCCCTCAGCCTCCTGTTCTAAGTAATACGTCTCGCGATTGCCAATTTAGACTACGCCGAAACGCCCTCGTTCTTTTGTTAACTCTTAGAACCTCCATGGGACCTGCTCTTTTCCTACACCGATGAACACGCAGCCGGTACGGTGTTTGTGGTCCTAACCAGCCCCTCAATACATGGGAATCGATGCCCGCAGGGCAGTCTGGCAGAATCGAAGACAACGCTTGTTATTTCTGGACTGAACCCCTGCTTGAAACTTGAAAGGCTGTATGCAGTTACCGGTATAGCCGTTTCCTTGTTCAGAGATCGCTTTCCAATATCAACAAACGTCACAGGGTATATAACCACTGCATCGAAGGAAAGGGAAGAATCAGGATTCACTTCGACGATAGCCACCTCTGCAATATGCTTGTTTTTCTCCTCTCGTTGCTATTTCTTTCGACGACATTCGCGTCGTCACTGGCTAAAGGATCTCCATCGACGATTTCACTGTCATCTAGATCTTTGAACCAGCATGGAAGGCTGGCCAGGCGAATTCCAAAGGCAATTAACGTCCCGTTAGCGAATTACTTCCGAGGAACAGACCTACAGTAAGTCCATTATTTCGTTTCATCGACTGTTCCAGGCTGATGGTCAACGCACAGATGGTATGGGGAGATCCAAGGTAGGTTCCGTAATACACTGTCTATCTCCAGCAATGGAATTTAGCTCAAATCGTCATCTCTACAGTTGGAACTCCACCTCAGTCATTCACTGTGGTGTTCGATACAGGCTCAGACACCTTCGAAATTCCAGGTATGTCCCATGTCGTCTGTTATGATTTTTTAACCCAGCAAATTTCAGGGAAGAACTGTACAGAGACGTGCTCCAACAAGCGCATCTTTGATTGGGACAAAAGTTCTACGTACAAATATATTGACAAGGGAGATGGTCTCTATATTGAATTTGCTACTGGTGTCGGGGTGACACCTGTGGAATCAGTATGTCGTATGCTTTGGACAGTTGATTATGAATTTAAAAGCATACACAAGACTATCATATCTATGAACATGAATATGGTCTCTGATACAGTGACGGTTGGAGGTTTGACGGTCCCCGAAGTTCCATTTTATCTGATCAATTAGTGAGTTCGTCTGTATCGAATCATCTCAGGCTGACTCCTATATGCTTGTTACGTGCAGCGAAAGCCCGTGAGGCACCTCTCACATTTTCAGACCACTTGCTAACTAAACTGTAAATCCCAGTGAGTTGGGTGAAGGTCCTTTCGATGGAATCATGGGCCTTAACACCGAGCCAAATTCATTCTTCGGGAGTCTGATTGCCCAAGGCCTACCAGGTAAGATGATTCCGAAGTTCAATTGTGACGTTTATCATTAACATCTTTACACAGCACTGTTCAGCTTCTATTTGACCCCTCAGTCCGTTGGTAATGCCGAGCTTACTCTCGGTGGTATTGATCACTCGAAGTTTGAGGGGCCCATGGTATTCAGCCCCCTGGTGTCAACCTGGGCCGGATTATGGGGACTCACTTCCAACAAAATTGTCGTGAACGGAAAAACTACCGAATCCTTGCTTCAATCTCGGACCTTCATGTTCGATACGGGGACAAGCAACCTCGCCTTTTCAAAGGATCTCACAGAGGTAACACGATATTCCCCACATCCGAGACATCCACATTATATTCACGAATCGATTCTAATAGTCAATTTATGCTCTCATATCTCCCAGTATCACGCCCAATCCCGATATTCCTGGAACATATGGTATTCCCTGCAGTCAATTGTCTACATTACCAGCCGTCGTCGACTTTACCTTCACTTCCACGACCGGAACGCCGTTCAATCTTACCCTTCCTTCGGAAGCACTTAGTGTTGGTCCGTTCGCAGCTAACCAATCGCTCTGTCAAACCATGATTAATGCCTTCAACTTCAATTACCCAAATACCATTGGTGGCTCCCTTTTGAAATATTACTACTCGACTTGGGACACTGAGAACAAGACTTTGGGTTTTGCCAGGACTGTGAGTGCAACAGACTTCTCTCCAAATCCTTTCACTGACAAATAATCTATGCAATCACCAGCATTATCATTGAAGATAAGATTATTAGAGGGGTGCCAAAGGTAAATTCCTAGGATGTGTTGGTGCGCGCGTGTCAGCGTAACATGATACAAGCGCAATTTCCAAATGACTAGTTTTTCCATCATTCTATTCGTTTGCAGCTCTCCGAAAATCTCTGAATATACGTAGTTTGTTGAGTACCTGCAGGTTGAGGCCTTGAGGTTTAGCTAGGTTATTGTATTGTCTTACAACGGCAACTCGGAATCAATTGATCTACCAAACTGAACACATGATGACCACAGCACTTTCCAAGCAGCCACCTTTATGATCAACTTTCAGACGTCGCACAAACCCCTGCACCTGTTACCGAGTCGCTTGCCTTGGTGGTTCAAGTTGGGCAGTGGCTTGACATTCAGCAAGAGCGAAATAGTAGCTGAGCGCTGACAAGAGATGCCTGTCCTCCGTTTTACCTTCTGCTTGCTATTGACTCTACTCGCTGCCTTCAAGTTGTCATCGGCTCAAAATGTATCACCCACGAAAGTTCTACTGGTATCTCGATATCGCAGTCAACAAGGGAAACTTGCCAGGAGATCACTCCCAGCAAGCAGCATCCCACTAGTGGACTACTTCAAAGGAACTGATCTTCAGTCAGTGCGCCTCAGCTAGCATCGTATCTTCCAGCCTCCTTATGTTATGTTCATGCTTTTTCTGGATTTAGATGGTATGGAGAGGTTCAGGGTGCGTTCTATCGTTCAAAACGTGAGGCCTTCGGCTTACGCGTCTTCATTCATCAAGTCGGTACTCCGCCCCAAGTTTTCACGGTCGTATTCGATACAGGCTCCAGTACCTTCGAAATCCCAGGTAATTTATGCGTTCCTCATCGAGACCGTTCAGCTCAGCCAAATTATAACTTATAGGAAAGAACTGCACACGGACATGCTCCAACCAGCATATCTTTGATTGGGACAAAAGTTCGACATATAAGTATATCGATAATGGTGATGGCCTATTTCTTGAGTTTGGCACGGGCGCCGATACCGCACCATATAACTCCGTGTGTTCTTTTATCATGACTACATTTCTGCTGCTCAATACCCACCAAAGAACGGTTCACAATGGACCATGAGTGCATGGCGCGTCTCCGATACGGTGACCATCGGAAATTTGACTGCTCCTGATGTCTTTTTCTATCTCATAGACGAGTGAGCATTTTCTTTAATCTCTTCGCCCTCCACTGATTAGCAATGCCTAATACAGACAATCTGCGTAAGGTCACTTTACATTCCGAGCCTTGGTGCCTTCTCACTAAGTCTATTCTAGAACTTTCTCTTCAGATCCATTCGATGGCATCCTGGGACTAGGATCCCAAACTGGATCACATTCGTTTTTTGGAAATCTAGTTGCTCAAGGCTTGCCAGGTAAGCGCGACTACGCACTTTTGTGTGGGAAAATTCCCTTCCTCAACCCTTCGTGAAGAACTTTTCAGTTTGTATTTTACGCCCCAATCTGTGGGTAAAGCGGAACTTACATTGGGAGGTATCGATGAATCAAAGTTCAAGGAACCCATGGTATTCGGTACTATCGGTAATAGTGGGTATTGGACCCTCGTTTCTGACCAAATTACTGTGAACGGGCAAACGACGGACTTTCTTCGCTTGCCATTTACAATCGTCTTTGATTCTGGAACTAGCAATCTTGCGTTCGCGAAGAACTTGACTGAGGTATTTGAGTTCTAAGTAACTGGCAGCACCTTGCTCGCGATCGGCTGACTTTCTTTCGTCAGGCAATATATGCCCTGATATCTCCCGACATTGTCCCCAATCCGAATTTGCCTGGAGCATACGGAATATCCTGCGACAAAGTAGCCTCTCTTCCCGCTGTCATCGACTTCACCTTTCCTTCCACTACCGAGGCGCCTTTCAATCTCACCCTTCCAAAGGAAGCGTTCAGTGTTGGACCATTTGAGTCTGACCAATCGCTTTGTCAAACCGTGATCAACGCCTACGACTTTAGGCCCGCTCAAGGTATCATCGGTGGATCACTCTTGAAATACTATTATTCAACTTGGAATGCTGGGAACGGAACATTAGGCTTTGCTAGAGCTGTAGGCATAATAACCTTGTTCTGAAAAAGTCCATGGCTGACATCTTGGATCATTTAGAATGTTGAAGCGACAGGATTCTCTCAGTCAAACAATGGTTTGTCGTTATGGCGTCCGAAAGTTGCTGAACAAGCCACAATCCCTGGGTTTCTGATTCCGCTTCTATCCCTGTTGTTGCTAGTGATCTAAAATTCTTACACAACGTGATAACACGCAGCGACTCGATCGGTATTGAATATTGAATAACTTGACGTTTGATAGTTTGAGGAAAAAGAAAAAAAAACTTTGTGACAATTGATGACGATTATGTAAATAGGCGAATTAGTCCTTGGTCATTGTACATCATGTGCATGTGTTATGGCTTCCATACCAACCTACTTGTAGTGGCCCGGGAAATCTGGCCTTGAACTGAAAAAACAAGCGTTCTCGCTGAAATGCACGACTTTTACATGTGTAAATGCACAAAAATTGTTCAAACGATGGTTTACGGCGGTGAGTCTGCATGCCTGGACCCGGCCGCGTGGCTGGACCTCCCTTTCAATCAATGTTATTGTTATGCAGATCGTTCTTATTCATAGGTCAAGGCGCTGTGTATAACGCGTTGTTCTGACAACCCCACAAGAACGAATTGGTGACACCTTCTATCATGTTGTGAGCCGTCAAATCGGGAACAATAGAGCTTGTTTCGTTGCGTGTTGTATAAAAGCTCTTCCTTGAAGGTCACTGTTTCTCCAGTCCAGCCTTCATTCTACGTCTTCCAAGCTTTCCTGTCCTCACCCTACAATTCGTCTTCATAATGCCCGAGACACGCCCCAGAGCTTCAAGCATCACCCTGGCACTGTATCCAATTCCAAAGGGTGGCGACATGACACATCCTCTACTCTGGAGTGACATGCCCGAACTGCTCCCTGAACTAACTGAGGAAGAGGCTGAATCGCTGACCTGGGAGCAGATCATAGAGCCTACTGGTCCAGAATACGATGTATGTTGAATTTATGCCTTACTACTGTTTTTATCACTGACTGACATATGTGCATACTCTCCAGCGTGGAAAACTGATGAGGATTTTGGCGCTGAAAAACAACCCTGGTCTTACTCCCAAGCGCGTTTCTTTTGCAGATGGAATCTCAGATGACCCATGCACTCAGGCCAATTCAGAGGTGCCGCCTCAGACATCTGCCGAACCTTCTGTCAGTGATTCAGAGGACGATTCGGATTTCAGTGATTCCGAATCTGAAGCCCATGGAGATGTCACCTCTGAATGGTCCTCAGATGAGGAAACTTATATCCAAGAACTTGACATGGACGTCAAGTCGTCCCTTGACGATATGACCCCCAGGGTGTCAAATATCAATGTACGTCTATCTGGTAATTTCAGAAAAGGGTTCAGGTAACGAGCGCCATTCTACAGCTGCGAGAGGCCCAAAATCTTCGTCCAACAAATGAGCAAGATGAAGTCTGTCAGTGACGAAGTAATCAATTTGAACGGCAATATTTCCAATGACGGATTAATCACAATTCCATAATCTTAATTGTCTGTGGCACACTGTACTTTACACATATGAAACAATGTTTTCTTGAAATTTACACCACGACCCCGAGTGGGCGGTCATGCGGGCAGCGTAACTGGATCAGGGAGGCTACGAAAAGTCTTGACACTGATAAATGGCATGGAAGACAGTTTCAACAGTGCGAGTCTTGTTGGGCCGAGTCTGACTTTATGTACAGCGACTTTGTTAGTCGGTTCACGTAGTTATGATGAGCGGCGTTCTGACTCAGATCTGCCACTTGAAGACTCGCACATATTCTTAGCGGCGTGGCGTCCAAACTGTATATTGAAAGTAAGATCTTCAAGCAGAGTCTGAGTCAGAAGGTGAACTCTGCGTCGTCGAGCCTTTCATGGTCAACGGTAAACCCGGGCCGCCTCATCCCTCAAGCTTATGTAAGTGTTTTTTTTCACTTCACTTCTGTCGCGCTACATCATAGACCTTGAATTCCTTCACCATCCGACTCTGCTAAACTGTGCCACTAGACCTTTGGACTGTCACCCTATCTTGCTTTTACCTAACCTTTGGTTGGAACTTGAGTGTCAGCATTATCTTGGTATGGTGGACGACTCGATTGAACACAAGCGAGGAAATCCGAGGAGTCGTCTACCCCAAGAATGATGCCCCTTTTTGTCAAGGTGTGGCACAACCCCATTGAGGACGAGTATATCAATGAAGAAATTACGGGTAAGTTTTGATTTAGAAGGAGTTCGAAGTGGCAAGCTTACGGCTTTGCATAAAAGCTCTGCGAATCTTAGCGTTCCCTCACAAAAAAGCCAAACACCCAGCTCTACATCTGCAATGGTTGCCATCTCCACTCATCTCCAACTCGCTTTTGCTTGGGTCACTGCTGTCAACCAGCGAAACGTCACCCAGCTTCGTGCTCTCAGCTCCGACGATTTCGTCAGCATTGTTCGCCCTGCGTCTTTGGGCTTAACGCCCACTAACAAGGAGGACTTCATGGTTCGTTTTGCGGGAGCTCCCATCAACAGTTTCAACGTGTGTACAGAATCAGATCATCTCATGAAAATTGGGGCCCAACCATTGACTCTCCTATCCAGATATCCCTACCTGCTGAAGACGAAATCATTGAGTCGGCAAACGGAGTATATTTCTACGTGCATACTTCATCTTTTGTCGTAATTTGTCGGCCTACATGCTAATCAATTTCTAGACAACCGCCAATGGACAAACGACACATGGCTTCCCATGGAAGAACGAGTACACGTTCACAATCTTCTTCAACGACAACAACCTGATCAAGAGTGTTGCCGAGTATGCCGATCCGACTCTTGTCACTCAAGCACTTGGAAACGAGGCTATAGTCGCAGCGGCGGAGAACTTTGCCTGCTAGAGAGCAACAGAGATAAAGTATAAACGCGTCGTACTCTCCTTGACCCAAGAATGGACATATTTAAAGACTGCTGTCTTATATCTACACTACGAACTCAAACGCTGCACCCGTAATGGTTTGCCTTGCCTCGTTAGTATGAGATTTGTGTCTCTGCGGCCAGCGAAAGACGGATCGTTGGCCAAAAAACTGCGAATCGCCTTCTCAAACTCCGTAATTCTAGTAGTCTCTTGCTTTCCATGTTCGTCGATGTCCAATTCTAATGTCGTGAGCTCCGGGAAATTTGCTACCTGCCGCACAACATCCTATAAAGCATGTTCCCCTCAGGTATCATGAAAAACAGACGAGATCAGCTCTTACCATAGTTAGTGAGAGATTTTTAAGGTAGAAAACGATATGACGAGTTTTAGGGAATGCTTCAATCATTTCTGAAGTATCAAAGTCAGGAAGTTTACCAGACAAATTGAACGTTAAGAACGTACTCGGCAAACTCGCGCCATAGTCTATGTGGGAAATCCCTCTTATCTGTTCGACCAAAGGACAGCAGCACATTATCTTTGTTAAAATATCTGCATGTCCGCCTCCAAAATAGGTGATAACACGTGCACCCGGGCACGCTGATAGTATCGCTGTGGCGTAATGTACAAGAGAAAGCGTGCGAACAGAAGGAAGAGAAACTCCTTCGAGCGCCTTCTTGAGGTCTTCAGAGACAGCTTTCTCGGAGCGAAGGTTCTGAATCGTATGAAGATTGGGGAATAGTTCAGGACAGCGAACGATCTGAATCGTATGAAGATTGGGGAGCAGTTGAAGACAGCGAACAAATTCTTGCATGACTGTATCGCTGGAAAATTTTGTAAGGGTGACATTTATGATTCTGTTCAACGTGGGTGAGATTTATGGGGAAACAAGCAATAGATCTGGTGCGACATGTACCTCACATATTTTGCCAACGTCGGGTCTCGAACCGTTACTACTTCTAGTTGGCGAACTAATTCGGTCGCCAAACCTTTCTCGTAATGGATTTGATGTTGCTTGTAGGATAGAATCCTCTTCTGTCTGACGGTTCTGACGGGGTTGACGCAAACCTCGATTCTCTCCCATAAAAGTGGAAGGAAGACGGCACGAAGTGAACGACACGTCTGAGACAATGCGCACAGAGCCTTGGAGTGGTAGAGATACTCCAACTTCGAGTATGACTGTTGCCGGAGGGCTGGTATCGGAATTCTTGGGAAACCACATTCAAAAACAATTGTGACGAGTAACTCCGTCGGTAGCACGCTAAAGCCAGTGGTATTGACGGGTCCGGCGTGCAACATTCTTTGGTGGCGAGCTTCACGTTCCCTTGCAGCTGACGTGCGCGTCCTAGGAGCCATATGTGAGGTCTGTGAGGTGTCGAAGTTTTTGATGAGCTGTACGCGAGGGCAACAAGACAAATTGCAACCCCGCAGTGACAGTCATATATACGCGTTGTCACCGTCACGTGGACGTGCACAAGCCGAACGGCATCCCTTGACCAATTGCAAGCGGCAAAAGCCGAAAAGTAATCTTGCAGATTTGCTGATGAGTAATCATCACAATGATACAGCATCCTGTATGTATACTTCATGATTTTGCCGTGTTTTTCTCTTTCTTCAGTCGATGAACGCGTATTCGGAGGGTATGGCAGTTCCTCTGAATCGGTTCGCTTGAGTTGTTTGTGACGCGTCCACGTGAAATGATGTGA
>JABAJT010009760.1:17330-37388 GCA_018850275.1 Tephrocybe sp. 9174TJB
AGCATCCGAAGAAACTACTGCTGCATCTTCGGCTCTATCGTCCCCATTACCATCCACCTCCAATGCGCCATCATCGTCACCTGCGCCACCTTCTCCCAAACCCCGCAAGTCACACAAACCGCCCAAGTCTCCCACTACCAAGACAAGGGGTAAAGGCAAGGCTGTTGGCGTGCCTGAGCCTGTTTCTGAACCGGAGAATGAAGCTCCAAGTGCGAGCAGTGCTGACGAAGGTGAAGAAGAGGTCGAGGACGAGGCCGATATTATCGACTCTGACAATGAACTTGAGGGCTCTGACCATCAGGTCGCCTCCAAGAGGTATGCTCATACCTTTCAATTCCATCCAACTTTTCGACTAATAATCTCATTTTTCCCTAGTGCAGAAGCTGCACTGGCAAGAAGGGACGATGTTGATGTCAAGGGCGGCTGGAAAGTTGGCGCTCCGTTCGTATATTTGCCAGTCCAACTTTCCTGCTACCCATTAAATTTTCACAGAGTTCCGTATGCTGCCCTCACAAAAACATTTTCCCTCATAGAAGCGACAACGAAACGATTAGAAAAGACTGCCTTGCTTACTAGCTTCTTACTTCTTGTCATCCAAAGGAGTGGCAAAGGAGATCCAAAGAGCCTTCTTCAGGCGGTGTATTTGTGCATCAACCGAGTCGGTGTAGATCTCTTTGGACTGTGACCGGAAGCTAATATGATTGATAGTTGAGCCCCGATTATGTGGGCATTGAACTCGGTATTGGCGAAAGCTTGTTGGTCAAAGCAATTGCAGAATCGACAGGAAGAAGCATAGCTGTCATCAAGGCTGACCTTCAGCGAGAAGGTGACTTGGGTCTTGTAGCAATGGTAGCTGGCCCTCATGTCCCAGCAAAGGAAACACTGACTATTATACACCTAGAATTCCAAAAACAGCCAAAAGACTCTCTTCAAACCGAAACCATTGACCGTCCCGTTCATCTTCCAGAACCTCAAGGAAATCGCTCTCACAGCCGGCAACTCGGTGTGTACTGCTGATTATCCCTTAATCTCGCCTCTAATGCTTTTTGAGCCAGTCCCAAACAAAGAAAGTTTCCATCATCACAAAACTTCTTGCCGCATGTCAAGATTTTGAGGCCAAGTACATCGTACGGAGTCTGGAAGGCAAGCTCCGGATTGGAAATGCTGAACGGTCGGTACTTGTCGCTGTAGCGCATGCTGCCGTCTTGGCAGAACGGGAACGAGGTGCGATGTGCTTTCCATGTCCCCATTCCATCGTTGTTGACACATCCCATAGTTGGCAAGAAATGGAGTGCGGAGAAGCTAACTGCTCGCCTTGACGAAGGCGCGAACATTATTAAAGCTGTCTATAGGTGAGCAGTGTTTCATTGATGTTTTAGCCCATTTATCATGTTTTGCGAATTACTAGTGAGCTGCCTTCTTATGACGAAGTGATACCTGCACTGCTAGAACATGGCATTGACGGCCTACGAGATCACTGCAAACTCACTCCTGGTGTACCTCTGAAGCCGATGCTTGCCAAGCCAACCAAGGCAATTGGTGAGGTTCTTGATCGCTTCGAAAACAAGCACTTCACGTGCGAGTACAAATACGACGGGGAACGTGCACAGGTGTGCACCCTTTGTGCAAAATGTGTTGACTTTCCAGTAAAGCTCTGCAGGTCCATAAATTGGCAGATGGTTCCGTAGCTGTGTTCAGCCGGAATTCTGAAGATATGAGCAAAAAGTATCCCGATCTCGTGGAGCAGCTCCCCAAGGTTTTTCTCCCAAATATTATTTTTGTTTTCGCTGAAGACCAATGTGAAATATGGACGTCCAGTGCATTAAAGATTCCACCAAATCCTTTGTCCTAGATGCAGAGGCTGTTGCCATTGATCGGACGACTGGGAAGCTGATGCCGTTCCAAGAGCTCAGCCGGCGCAAGCGCAAAGATGTCAAAGTCGAAGACATCCAAGTACGCGTGTGCCTCTTCGCTTTCGATTTACTTTATCTTAATGGAGAGGTATACAAACTCGCTTTATTTCTTGAGTATTGCTTATAATGCTCCATAGCCACTACTACAAAGCTCACTCTTGGAGCGCCGCAAATTGCTACGAGAACACTTTAATACCGTTCCAGGGGAGTTTGACTTTGCCAAGTCTTCCGACAGCGAGACAACGGAGGAGATTCAGACTTTCTTGGAAGAGAGTGTCAAGGATGGATGCGAAGGTCTAATGGTAAAGATGTTGGATAGTGATGCCAGCTATTACGAGCCGAGTCGACGAAGCATTAACTGGTTGAAGGTATTCTTGAGACTCCTCTGCGTGTCCAGTACTGTACTCATGCTTGATGTAGTTGAAGAAGGATTACCTGGCCGGTGTTGGCGATTCGCTCGATCTTGTTGTCGTCGGCGGATATTACGGCAAAGGCAAACGTACAAACGTGTATGGAGCCTTTCTCCTTGCTTGCTACGACAGCGACTCGGAAGAGTATCAGACAATATGCAAGATTGGTACCGGATTTAGCGAGGAAATGTTGCAGACCCATCACGATACTTTGAAGCCCTTGGAACTGGCCAAGGTTCGGGGTGATGTGAAGGTTGGCGGGGCAAAACCCGACGTCTGGTTTGAGCCCCAAGTCGTTTGGGAGGTTCTCACGGCAGATTTGAGCTTGAGCCCAATTTACACCGCAGCGCAGGGACTGGTGGGTTGAGCCCTTATTGCAAATTTACCTTTAGGAGTTAACAATAGCACAGGTGGAGGAGAGGGGTATTTCACTCCGATTTCCTCGTTTCATTAGAATACGAGACGATAAGAATGCTGATGATGCGACAGGTCCGGAACAGGTGAGTGTCTACTATTTCACAAGTCTTAACAGAAGCTAGAAGCAGGGCTTAGATTGCTGAGATGTACGAGCGACAAGCACTTGCTCAGAGCAACGTCAGGAACAAAAAGGGTGGAGGGGCAGACGACGATTTTTGGTGATGAGAATCTCTTGTATTTAGCTATATATGATGATATGGTCTGTCTGTATTGCGATTAGCGTTTTCCATCTCCATGCCAGAGAAAGTAAGGACCAACGAATTATTTGCTGTCGACTTTCTTTGCCTCACGAGCCGCTATCACAGCCTCTGTCACTTTGCCTGGTGCGACGTCAGCATCCTTAGAGGCTTCCAGAGCCAACTTTTTTTCGCGTCCTCCATTATACCAGTAGTTGTAGAAACGGATGTCTTGTACTGATTGTGCACTAGCGTTTGTGAAATGACAGGCGAACAATAGGTAGTTCCGGGGTTGGACACGCCATGCTGTATACGAAAGCTTTAGCAACGTTCTAGTTTGTAAGGAAGAGAACACCGACCGAAACGCATGAAGACAAAGCTGCGCAGTTGTGTGTTGAAAAGTGAGCAAGCAAAACAGATGTTTATGACTCACGAGTAACATGCGAGGGCTGAGGTCATTGTTCCAGAAATGAGTTCCTCGTCCTTGCGCAAGTCAGCAAGAGCAGCGAGTGGTAGGCCCCAGTTAGCGACCTAGGGATGTTGTGAACTGTCAGATGGAATGTTTAAGTGAGTTGATTATGAACGCCAAGCACGAACAGGTCCCCAGAAATGAGTGCCTAGCCGGATAGATGTAAAGCTGTTGAAAATAACATAATGGGTGGCACTCACTGAAGAAGTAATCGCGGGCTGCTGGGGAGCGCAGCCATGTAAAGAAAGTTGAAGCCATGAACGTTTAATTGACGGTCTCCGGAGTGGGGTCTTTTAAATTTATGGATCACGTGCCGGCAATCGCGAATGTGCCCAACAGCGAGCTGGAAGTCTTTGACGACGTTTGGCACGATGGAGGGACGGAGAGAGATGTTGCGGGATGAAATGTTGAGGATGAAATATGTTGTCCGTGTTGATGAAGGCATCTTGACCTGATCACCCAACATGTCGTATGGGAACTATGGCTACTACAACCAGCAGCCATACCCACACGCTGGGTACGGGGCACCTGGCCCCAGCAACCCGTATCCACCCTATTCCTACACTCCCTATGCGCCTCCGCCACAGCATCTCGAACGGGAACAGGCCCCTCCATTCATACCCCCTCCTCCTCCAGGCTTCCAACCACAGCAGCCTCAGTTGCCCCGCCCAAAGGCACACCGCAGGACTGCAACGACGTCCGCAGCACCCCTCAAGTCTGCAATGAAGAAATCGGCCTCACCCCATGACGGACTTTCACGACAAGCAACATACCCTGCAGCATATCCCAATAATGCCCCCCGCCCCCGCATCTTGTCCAACAATCTAAGGCAATATACCTCCAATCACAACCCAGATGAATTCCGTCCCCGTTCGTCCATGTCCTGTGCCGTTTTGTCTAATCTTACCTCATAATACACCGATAGTCCACATGTTCATGTCATTCATTGGAAATAACGAACTACGAGTAGAAAATATAATGGAACCTGGCCTCCTCGAGTTAAGATCGACTATTATTCCCATGTGGCCACATGGTGTCGACCTGGACGCACAGCGCGGTCACGATTGGACCGTTAAATTCAAAAATAATCCTTGGACTCTTGAAGGGCCGAATGCACCAAAGTGAGCCTGCTGTCGAAACCTTGGCTCCCTTCACCAATAGATGATAACCAACTTGCAGGGCTTGGGCGATTATTGTTCAGTTGTTTACTCTCTTTGCTCGACGAGTAGGTCCGGTTAGCTTCCCCTACCAGATCCTCTTTGTTGAACCTCAACAATAGGGATTCTCTTTTCAAACTACAATGAACTTTGGGAATGCAGTCCGTAACGTCTCGTGCTTTGCATTTCATCTTATTTACATTGCAGCCAAATAGTCACCTCGCCTGGTTTTTGAAGTTACTTCAGAGGATCGGACTTCACAGTTCTTCCTTGCCTATTTATCACGCGGTGGGAGGCGTCTAACTCTCATCAAGCCTCCGACTCTCATAGATGAGACACTGGGCCATCAACTCAAAGCTGTCTTACCTCGCAGGATCAATGAAGAGGCCGTTGGGGAAGATTTCCGTATTCTCGAAGTGAAAAAGCTTGGAGGTGAGAACAACTTGCCATCGTTGTCCATGATCATTAACCGCGTTTCAGCGACCGAAGTGGAGCCACAGTTTTTCCTTATGCATGTCTTGAAGATCCTCACCGACCTTGGTTTCAATCTCGCCACCGGCCTACCTCTTGGACGCAAAGGCCCTCTTGGACTTCGGACCGGCAAGGAACTGCTGGTTTTTCGGGGGTCTGTCACCCTTGATACCAAAGGATCCAAAGTATAAGTCGCTGTGCATGGAGCATGAAGCATCTTATCCTTTTTCCATCGATTATTGTTCTTGCCTGTCTTAAGAAGTAAATATCATGTAAATACTAAAAACTCATATATTTCGGTATCAAAAACGGGTGTCTGATATGAGATTACCTGCTGTGGGTATTATTCCCCGATATCGTCGTATCGTCATCGAGCATGATGGAGAGCATCACACCATCTTCACTACTTTGCTTCCATCGACCAATCCGTCGAGACTTTTCGCAGAAACGTTGCCTTCTGTGCCCTTCCTCCTGAGGAGCTCGTCCCACCATCCAAAGAGGAAATCACGAGCAATGAGTTTGAACCAGGGCGTGAATGAGTTTCCTATGATAATAGTGAAGGTCATGCTCAATGTATACAAATTCTCTCTCACCTTCCTCGTTGAACATCGCCTGCAGCTCCTCCTTATTGACATACTTGTACGCTTGAATCTCATTCAGGTTCGGCTTTACGGTGACGTCAGCGGTGAGGAAGAGGATATAGTCGACTATAGAATGGCCGAAAAAGGTCAGTAATTTTGTCATACCCCAAAAACACGGGTAGGCATACCCTCGTGTTCGCCCCACATGCCGTCCGACGGGGCAAGGTAATGGATCCGCGTCAAATACTGAAAGCCATCAATTGGTGTCTGGGTCTGTGGGATCCCCAATTCATGCTCGAGCTTGCGCGACCCAGCAGCTTTTACCCCGAGCTGGTTCGCTTCAACTTTCTCGATCTCGAAATCATCAAGGGGGTGAGAGCAGCAAGTGTTGGTCCACATGTCGGGGAAGGTGATTTTTTCTGACGCCCTCTGTTGCAACAAGAGTCTTCCATCCGAAGGTCGGAAGAGGAAGACAGAAAATGCGCGATGGAGAAGGCCCTTGTTGATATTTTCCATGAGATGGCCTGTGTGAGTGAAACTTGGTTCATATCAGGAAAAGTATAACACCAGTAGGAGACTGACAAGTTTTCTTGTCAACAGCGCCAATGGCGTTATCCTGCTCATCGACAAGAATGCACCTCTCATCCATGAGCCTAGATTGCTCGGGATCGTAATTGGACAGATCAATGCTGGCGAGGGCGTCCTTTGCGGCTCGAACGGCTGGAGAAGACATGGCTGAACAGATCAGTATTTCTGCTGGTGGAGGGGACGCGAGTGGATTAGAGAGTGATTTAAGACTTTCAGGATAGAGCCTGGCGCGAAGTAGATATAGTCTGGTTCCGGAAAGCCGGGGGTAGATCACTGTCAGTTCCGAGTCGACTCTGATGTGCCTCCTCGGATTCCAAACCCGACTCCATTGCCATTCAAGTGCGACGTACAAAATGAGCTCTACTAATACAGCAAAAATGCAACACATGGTTTAATCTACATCTCTTGTTCAATTCACAACACAGTGATAACTAGTCGTCCGTGGGGGTCGGTCTGTTTGAGGTGCAAAAGGTCTTTCGTGGCTAGAACTAGGTGTGAGGGGACATGAAGCAACTGTCAATTAAGAAAAACTCGTGTATCGGACAACAATTCAACTGAAGACGACGTGCGTACCTAAGCAGTGGTAAAAAGCAGAGGCTGCGACATGACGAGTGCTAGCTGTTTGGGGGACTACTGTGTCAAAGGTGAGGTCTGTCGCGGACGAAGGAAGTGAGTAGGACTGCATTTTGACATATCTGGCGCAACAATCGTCAACATATGCCCACATCGCAACAGAAAGTGAGAAAAGCACTCGAGAAAATTAAGAGAATTTTTTTCTAGACTGATGAAATTGAGTTCCGAACGTTGTGATTCGACAGTTGCAGATGTTTCATTCATGTTCACTTGGACATCTTGTTGGTCAAAGATGATTCTCAGACATTCGCGGTGCTCGCTCACCTTCAAACTCGTAATCTTCTTCAAGACCTTGAGAGGTCCTCTTGACTGGAGCTGGAGAAAAACCGGGGCCACCGGCCAGACTACCGACATGGCTGGGTATCAAAGAGCTCTCTCCCCGGCTCTGAGTACTTCCTCGCGAGCGAATTCCAATGTGGTCCACTGGCAAATTACCAGGCATGCCAAACACTCCACTCGATGAGCTGCCCCCGGCGTTATCCCAAGGAAACATGGAACTTTTCTGTGACTCGAGTTCTACATTTTGTGTCCCAAGATCGAAGCCAAAATCGCCAAGGATGGATGCCTCTCGAGATATCTGTCTGCCCTGCCCAGGTTCCTTTGGGCACTTTAGAAATGAACGACAACGATCGAGATAGTCGCCCATACCTCAGAGGACCGAATGTTGTCTTGGGCCGCTGGAACTAGAGTAGCACACAGGAAACTCTGGTGAACCTCATGATAGACACCTTCCACCGAAGCGCAGGGATACCTTTAAACTCATCCGTTGGATCAATGGTCATTACATTCGAATCTAAACCACATAGTTCTTCTGCTGCAACAAGAACCTCTTGGGGGTCAAACCTTCGTCGTTTGCGAGGATGGCCACTGTCTGTGAAACCCATCAGCTGGAGCAGCTAGTACAGAGTGATACTATACCGTCGGAATGGATATGAAGCATGCCAGTCCTAGCCTCAACCTGGATCTTGAAATTCTCCTGCCAAAAGTCGGCCAATGGTGACGCACAGACTACAAGATTACTGATGAACTGTCCTCCGAGTCGAGGGGTGTATATTGTAAATACGTACTGCAAGCAGGTACCCCCCAGACTCTCTCCTCCAAAAATTTCCCAGATTGTTTCTCGATTTGTTTTTGCTTCATATCACGGCGTAAAATATATTGAGCATGAAGGTATTGTGCTCGTGCAGTCTGTGCAAACCTAGAGCATTCTTCAAGTGGCATAGTACTGCTTCTACACACCTTCAGTTCGTCATCAGTAAGTTCGGTTCGGGGGTCCAATAACAAGCGTGTCTTTTTTATCTTCGGTTGAGCATTAGCTCTATCATATTGTTCCGCAGCCACATTGAGCACCAGTGCAGGTGCATCTTCTTGAGTCAAGAGCATACGCGAAAACTCGGAGGTGACAGGGTTCATAAAATTCAAGAGGGGCGAAACCGATTGACGAGAATAACACGGCGTATCCGTGGGATGGGTGAGCATCTCGTCTGGGATTACATTATCAGTGTCTTCCACGCGGGAATCGCCCTAAAACACCGAGTGAGCAGGTCTCATCAGATGCAACATCCGCACATCGCACCTTCCGCTTCAACTTTTTCATACCATCTACCTGAATATTAGATTCGAAGTTTTGGTCTAAATTGTGTTCGGCATGATTCAAGTCCATTTGAATGTCTACAGGGCCGTCAAGATGAAGGTCACTTGGATCACTAATAATTAACAACCTGTTCGAGGGGAAAATGTGATGCTCACAGTTCACTGCGTCTAGTGGAAGTTTCCCATCCAAGCTCCTGAGCCAGCTCATCAGCGAGGCCACCGACGTCTAAACCGTCGGACAAGGCGAAAAAATTGTCGTCAAATCGAAAGTCCACCGCCTGAGAAGAAGATGGGCCAAACATGCCATTCCCGCTGTCGTGGAAGGAGATATCAAATGAGGCAGATAGAATGTGGTCGTGGTCCTCCGTAAGAGTGTACAATTCGGCCCTTGGATGTTCCGCCTGGTCAGGATTGGCTTTCATCTTTCTCTTCTTCCGCAATCCAGGATCTTTTGGACCAAAGTCCTCATCGTCCGACGTATTGACGAACATTGTATGTTGGTCTGACCATATTGTTCTGTTAGGCAGATACCTACCTAGCGATTCGCATAGAACGACATACCACCAATATTGAGGTATTCATCCCAATCCTGTCAAACCTTCAAGGTACTCTCGGGATCTAGTTAAGGAGGGTGCATACCGCAACAAGAGCATCGAAGTCCATAGCAAGAGCACCTTTGGGGTTGGCCGATAGAGTGATAGCAGAAGGTCTAAAATAAAATTTCTGTTGCTATTTTTTATTATGGTTGGGTCCGGGCTTACCGTACGGATCCTTGAACCATTTGGAGGCATGCATCCATGGCATCAGATGACCGAAACTCCTGCACCACTTTCTTTAAGGAAGTGAAGCAGCTTGACACGTCGTTCAGAAATATATCTTGTTTGACTGGGATTTCTGTCAGAAGTGATCCGTTGCAGCCTACCGCATTTATACCTTTGTAGACACTAGCAGTTCACCAGAGTGATCGATCTCAATTCACGAATTTGAAAGGATATGATATCTTGACGTACCGAGCTACACCGACAAGAAGATTGCTCGATAGCCTTAGAGCAAGGGGCTCTAAGGGCTCGGCAATGAGATTGCATAATAGAGAAATATCTGCTGTGAGAATAGATCGTTTAGGCAATTTCTTGAATGCCGATTTCGACCCAAGAGTCGCAGCTAGCCTAAACAACCGACACGAGTGCCATGACTGAATGAGTCTCATAGTATTATATGTGATTCACGACAGAGGATATGCCACACCAAAGGAGTCCAAAGCCACTATCGCGACTGGCAAGCAACTCTTGAGTAAAAAACATCGGGAATCCTGTATTGCTGTATGATCGGTAGGTACTAAGAGAGATGGAGAGAATTACCAACTTACACTAAGAGGCAGGACGGAGCTGATAATGGGTGAATGGGATACAGAGGAAAGAGAACGGAGAGTGACAGTCACGACAGAGGAGACTGCACAAGTGAGAAAGCGGGATGCGGAGCGGTCAGATTCTGATGATCATGGAAGTAGGAGTCAAAGTGGCGAGGTCGACGAGACAGATGTCACAGACTGAGAGAAGGATGCCAGAGATTGCGCGCCGGCAGAAGCCTTACCCCACTGCGCTTCTTCCAGTATTTTCCATATTGTTTGCATCTTCACAATGCCCAAGAAACTCAGTCCCAGTTGAGTTCACATCAATGGAGGGGGGGAGACGATGTTCATTATGTATTCGGTACTATGTTCTCATCCACCGTCGTCCCTCGGCGCCTACGAGCCTTGCAAACAGCTCATCTCGACCACCGACCCACCTAAACTTCTCTTCTCTTTCACCATCGCTTATGACAGCCCGTATCAAGAGCCCCTTTAACAGGCCTGTCTTCTTGACACTCTGTATCTTGGACAAGGGAATGATTATTTTGGGCTCCAGAGACATGACTGGAGTAAAACGCAGATCATTACTTGTCAAAGCGACTAGGCCAGGTCCAGAAGCATGTTGGACAGGATACGCTTATTTTCAAACAATCAATCTGTTCAGGTGACGAAGTTCGCTAGGCTTACTGTGATTATCACTCGGATGCTCAGATTCGATTATACTCGAGGGCAGTGGCACTCTCCTCGGAGGCAAATTTGGAGCAGGATTTGTTTGTCTTGTCTAATCTCGATGAGGTTTTTGTCAAGGACAACTTGAATCGAAAGACGCACCCGAAGCCTGTTTATTAGCCGCTCGTCAGCCCAGGATTTACCATAGGCGGCACGATCTCCCCATTTTTTCCAATCCACTGAATGGGCACTGGTCTCACTTGGTCTTTGACTCGGATCAAAATGCGCATTTTGTTTATCCTGCTTTTTTGTCTTCGCTGGAGTGACAGTTAGTCCTGTTGATGACCGCTGCGAAATGAGCTCCATCGCATAATCCGCATCTGTGGGAACGTCTGCAAACGGTACTGGTAAACTATATAGATATGAGCAAAGTCAGCATTGAGGCATGCAACAACTCACCGACGACGATCAGACGGAGGGATGGCAGCCAAAACCGGGACAACGTGCCAAAATATAAATCCCACAACAAAATACGCCAGTTTATTGAGGTACTTTGCAGGAAGCAGCAGTACGGTGAAGAAAATGCCGGAAAGGATCTGAACTCGGGCGTTTCAGACGTGCACGGCATTTCAACCAATTTACTCACTACTGCATAAAACCACGACGACGTCGGACGACGCCATAAAACTATGCTGATGAATCGGTCAGACAAGCCAACTGTTTTGGTCCCAAGGACCAACTTTTTTATCCTCTCATGAAAGTCCGCTATTTGATGAAGGAGATTTAGCACAAAACGTTTCAACTCCTCGGTTTGCTCTTCCTCCACAGCGACGGTATCTTCCGGCTCTATGGCTGCATCTGCCTTTGTAGCTTTTGCTTTGGATGACGATTTGGTTCTCTGTTTGGCTGTTTTATTAACGATTTTCACGATACGCCAAATTTCTTTCGGACCAAAAGAAGACGAAGCAGAAAATTTGCTAGACAATGCATCGCCTAGCTCAGTTGCACGAGTTACCTGGAGCCTGTGATCTTGTAACTCAGCCAATGTGGGATGTTGAAGTATCTTGCGCGCAAAGAGTGCGTAAATGATACGAAGCAAGAGTGCAGGGAGAATGACGTCATAGTGCCACAAAATCCAATAGAGCTGTTCAGAACGAAGAGGTCAAACATTGGGATGACAGCGGTGAAATATGCGGAACCAACCGTGCAGTATAAACAACTGGCTTTTTTGTCCTTCCACATGGCAAGACGAGTCATGCGGACTAGAAAAGGAAGATAGACTGGCTCCACCGCAATGAAAAGCCTTTCAATAGTCAGTCGGAGACCACCCAAAGTAAACTCTTGGGGAGGAGGTCGTGGAGGTGGTAGATTAGGTATGATCCATTCCTGGACCAAAGAAAGTATATGATATGTATGACACTGAGAGTAGTATGACTTAGCGTACTCGAACTATTTGAACCAATAACGATTCATTGACTGGTTGGGAAGTGGAATGGTTTGCCACAGAATTGAAGCCTTCCTGCAAGATAGTGCTGTTTGACTGTTGGGGCGAGGAATTTCCAATGGCATGAACTTCTGTCACATGCTACGGTGGTATTGCGATGAGACTATGGACCCATTTCGTTAAAGACCAAGCACGACGCACAGCCGAGAAAAGGCGAAGAAATCTGTCTATCTCTTCGTTGTCATACAGTTCCCGAAGATCGTCCTCAGTCAAAGCTATGTCTTCGTGGGGTTGTAGAGGTGAGATAGTAGCCATTGTGGTGATGAATATTAGCGAGCACGTTTCATTTCAGACAATTGTCTTGATTTGACGAGTCAATCACTGGATCAGTGATGGAATTGCGGTCACGTGCACATCGCGTTCTGTTGAATGGTGCCAGTGCCACTGTCTGTCCATACGGTATCACCCTCTTACAACAATGGCTGGACTCCTTGAATGGTCCAATTCTCTACGCCTTGCGATGGCGAACGATCCAGGAAGGGATATCTTCCAAGGACAACTCAACACGCATGGCTTCATGTTTCTTGATAACTACCTCGACAACATTCTCTCGAGGCCTAGCCAAGAGTATACTCGTTTATTTCTCTCTCTTCATTTCTTTTAATTTCTCTTCCAGTATGATTATAGAACTTGTAAAGACTCCTGGTCGAAAGAAGGTCGTACAGAAGAAGCACAAAGCACTTGGGGTGTCAAAATTACGGGCAACGACTTTACAGCATGTCCGTCAACTTCTCTAAATTTCTCAGGTCTATCCTAACTCACTAACGCAGGAGGGAGATGAAGAAACTAAAGAAAACATAGCGCCTTTGAACAGTTTCCACACTGCCCTTCTCAAGGCGAGTGCAGAGCATGCGCTGCATACCACCGATGTCCCCCTCCTTCTCCAAGATATAACGGAAGACGCCACATCATATACACCATTGACTGCACTGTATAGTTCACATCTTTCCCCTGTTTCGGATCCCAACACTAGCCTTCTTGCACCTGGTCGGTCGGAACATAACGATTTATCTGTTATTGCGGAGGCCGATGAACAACCTGAGCCCACAGGGCTTTCTCAGAAGAACTCCGAATCTGATAATTCACAAAAATCGTCTTCCCTTTCTCAATCGCCCATAGCAGCCGAGAACCCTGTGGATAATGCCTCGATGCGTGTTGAATCTTGCCACATGACGACAATCATCGAATCGTCTTCCAACATTTTCCATTCCGTTACCCTAGAATCTCCACTGAAAGAGGTTTCTGAGCGCCTGGAAAAGCCATCCCCAGCCCCTCAGTTACCAGAAGCATCCGACATGATGCCTGCGACTGCCTCTGTATCGCCTAGTCAGCTTCTTAGACCGGACCTGATAGCGACAGATGGTCATATACTGGACTCTAAACCTGACTCAGACGAGGGTCGCGACATCGAAGTGCCTCTCCGAGACCATGATTCAGTTCTGTCTGGAGACAAGTTTGGTGCAACGTTATTCCCAACTCTTCCTGCTCCGATGCCGCTTCGGAAGTCTGTTCGCGCACCCCATGATACATCTGTCGGTACTGGTCCTATTGGCATAGCTACACCATCTGCACCACCTGGCGGAAAACGCACTTCATGGTTGAAAAAGGCGAGGGAAGTGAAGGCGTTGGAGGTAGCAATCAAGTATACCAATACGCCTGTTCCAGTTGATCAACCCCATCCCTCCCAGAACGTTTTGAAACGGAAGAGTAGCGATTTGATTACGCCGTCCGCAGCCATTGTACCCGAGGAGGGACAACGGCGCGCCAAATCCTCAAAAGTCGATGCCCATGATGAAGCACCCCTTAGGGCCACGCCAGAACATCAGAAAGAGTCAGACCCTACGCCATGCCCACCCTCGCTTCTACCTCCGTCCAAGGAAGCTCAAGGACAGGAGGGAATGCTTGACCGCTTCAAAAGGACTGTCGAAGACCTTGGAGCACGAGTAGGAAAAAGCATGGGAAAATCTCTTGGTGCTGCTGCTGCTTCGAGTGCACTTGCCGAGGCACGAGCCGCCGCTGAAGCCCGCGTGGCCGAACGGCACAATAAGGAGGAAGAAATGACGAGGATCTCAGGTTCTGCAACCATGCCTTCAGAGCCTCTCGTCGATAAGCCTACCACCGGCAGCTCAGTGATGTCTGAGGATCCTTCACCTTTACCCGAAGGAAGAAGATTGAGTCTTTCTGACCTATTCCCTACAAACCGCAAGATGAAAGACAAGTCCGCTCGACCTGCCACAAGTTCCAAAGACAATTTAATCCCAAGCCCTGAACTTCGAGGACACAGTTCCATGTTAAGCCCCGATGACCATACAATGCACCACCGAGAAAGCACGACAACCACGCCGCCAGACTCCCCACATACATCTCATTCTAAGCCCCCGCCGATGCCCATTGGTAAGGCTTTACATCATAATCATAGCTCAAGCTTATCTTCTCTCAATGCTATCTTTACGCCAGCTCATATGTCAGGAGTTGAACCTCATCCTCCCTCACCGTCATCCATAAAATATACTGCCCTCTCCAGGCAGACTACAATGGATAGCCTCCAGTTAGGAGCAAATTTTGATGATATCGAAGCCCCCACCTGGATGTCGGAAACCCAAGACACCGAGTACTCATCTAGGTTCAATTCGCAGTCGGAGAAAGTCTGCGAGAATCTGATCCACGAGGATGGCAGTTGGCCTATTCATAGGAAACTCGCTTCTGTAGTGCAGTGGTCGCCTGGAAACCATGCTAAAGAAGACAGCATGTATAATACCCTACCATCTCAAAGCCAACGCGGAAACACGACTACATCAAACTCGCATAAAAAACCGGACGATGTGCGAACGCAATCGCAAGAGCTCCCACCATTCAATGATTTACAATCGTCATGTCAACCATCTCTTGAAGCCTTTGACCTCGGTATGGTGGACTGCGATAGCGAACTTGAAGATATCATCTTATACAAGAAACCCACCATCAGCCTTGTGCAGGTGTGTTGATCAATATTTTTTAGCATCTTTGCCCTCATAGTTTTAAAGAATCAGAAGGTACCTGAAAGTGAAGGCCAGACGTCATTGGTATCTTCACAATCGCAAATTGGTTTCCTCGGCCAGGCATCGAAGTTCCTCGGCAATGCATTAGGAACAAGCAAAAAACAAGGAAACGATGTTAAGAAGGTTTTACAAATGGCTGCTATCGCAGCGAAGAAAGTTAGCACGCCTTGTGATCCAAGGAAAGCAACACTAACCATTTCCCCTATCCAGCAACAAGAGGAAAACGATAAAAAAGCTGTGCGATTGAAAGAGATGGAAAATCGCCGTCAGCTTGCAACGCAGAGAAAAGCTGAAGAAGAAAGGGCCAGAACCCTTGAACAAGGGAAAAAAGCAAATGAGGAGCGTCGGAAGAGAGAGCGCGAAGATAACACAGATAAACGAGCCTCCAAAATTGCTGTGAAAAAGGTAAATTTTCGTGATGTTTGCGAGATATCCCTTTGAAACATGAAGTGTAGGATGAAGACCTCTTGAAGAAACGCAAAATTGTTACGGCTGAAAGCGAGAAGAAGGAGTTAAAGAAACCTCTGACGAAACCAATCCTGAAGTCGTCAATGAAACACCCTCCAGCTCTTAGTTCTTCGACGGCGTATAATGCTTCTCACCAGACGACTGCCACCTCATCGTCGTCTTCGAGTGACCCCAAAACCGTCAAGACACCCGCACCGATGACCAATTTCCTCCAGAAAGGAAAGGGAAACGCCCCAAGCATACTATCTCTTAACCCCGATGACGATCTGCCACAGCCATCTCAGTTGGTCCAAATACAGATGGCTGCAAGAGTAAAAGCTCAAATTCAAGCCGCACATCCAGCTTCGGAACCTCCGATCACCAGCGAAAGTATAGAGCTACCCGAAATCAATAGCGAGTATTCTGACTCTGATGACGAGGATCGATCCAAATCATTTCCTGAATGGGCACAATCACCTGAACTTAGGCAAGCATTGCAGCTTCAGAGCACGATTAATCCAGATGATATTTTTGGTGCTATTCGTCCTTTACGTATGGAAGAATTGTTCAAGACACGGACAAACCGTTTCCGAGCCAGAACGAGCTCTGCTAACTGGACGGGCACTGACGGGCTTACAGTGGATGAGGAGATGGCGTATGCAAAGAAGATGGGATACAAGTAGCCTACGTCAACTACTCGCATATTATTCATGTATAACCGTCCGATCCCTGTCTTTCACCATGAGTATGCGCATTTCACCTTTTCTCCCCTAATAACTCATCCGACCCAGGCTAGGATGTATATGTTTAGTATGACCATTGCATTGTTATTACATAAAAATAGTATTAATATTATCAGTACTAGCAGTCATTTACGCATGACCACAACCGTCAATCACACCATACTTAAGACTTAAGACTGTTTCTACCTTTCCTGAGGCTGCGGACAGTGATATCAAAGTGGGGGAGGAGGGAGAGAGCTGCAAGGGTTACACCGTCGATGTTGAGATTCTTGGCAATGCTGACTGTGTTGAGGTGACCGAGTTACTAATTATGGAGTTAGCATGTGGTAAAAGACATTGAGACCTTGCTGCACGTACCATGTTGTTGGGATCGGCTTAATCTAGGCATTGAGCGTGGGGTTGGGTGGTCGGAGTTTCCATTTGGTGGAGAGTTGGAATCAGTTGACGTTACCTTTGAGATAGATCTACGGTAAGCGGCCCTCATAGACGCATAAATTTAAAATTCAAACGCCCACATCAAGTCATATTCTCTTGCTCTTATTTTGTGCGATGAAATCTCCCCTACAATGGCATCCATCTCCGGCTATATTCTTGCCTTGACAATTGGTGCGTCTTGAGGAAATGTCGTCAGAAGTTCGTGCGAGTCACAGTCATTGATCATGTGAGAATCTGTATCCATATCAAGCATGGTTTTATTCTTCGAGTTTCGCTTCTCCCACATGCATTTAGGACTTACAGTTATATGTACCATATCTTTTATTATATATATTGCCTTACGCTACAGTGGCGAAGCCCATCGGGATGCCCTTGTAATAGCATATGATTACATTGCATTTTGACTTGCGTAGATCACATGATTTCTTCGCGGTTCACAGTCAAGCCTTGAGTCTCACACAAATCGACTTTCTTGCATTGTATTTCCTGCCATCCTTGGACCCACTATCCTCTTTCTATTCGACTTATATCATGACATCTTCATCCTCCTCTTCACCAGAAATCAAAGGCACAGACTCGCAGGATCGGTTTTCCTATAAATTGGCCACCCACGAAGAAGTTCTTGATGACCTTTCCAGGTTTGTCGAAACATCTTTTCCTTTTCCTCTCCTATACTTGAAGTTTCACAGCCGGTTTATTCTCAACCTACCAGACGAGGAACTCTCATCGCTAGAAAGAATTTGCTTCCAGGTAGAGCAAGCGTATGTCGTGCCCCACAACTTGTAGAAACCATTCCTTATCAGACCTAGGCATTGGTTTTACGAAGACTTTATTCGGGAAGAAAATCCGAAATTTCCATCTCTCCCTCTGAAGAAATTCTCTGAAATGTTGTTCCAAGCTTGCCCGCTATTACACCAGTGGAGCCATGATCACGAGCTAGCGTACACTACTTTCATGCAGTATAAGACCAGGGTCCCTGTTTGTGGTGCAATTATGTTGAATGACACATGGGACAAGGTACTTCATAACACATCGAAATGAAACTACGGTCGGTGGTGACTGATATTCGACAACATAGTGTGTTTTAGTCAAGGGTTGGAAATCCTCCTCCGGGTGGGGCTTTCCAAAAGGCAAAATCAATCAAGTAGAACCCCCTTCAAACTGTGCAATTCGAGAGGTACGTTTTTCCACCTAATACATGTATGAGGTTCAACCTGCAGTAGGTTTTGGAGGAGACTGGTTATAATCTCGCTGGCCAGCTGAATCCCGACAATGTGATAGAAATGTCTATCAGAGAACAGAAAATATCTCTTTTCATTGTCCCAGGAGTACCCGAAGATTATCATTTTAAGACGAGGACCCGCAAAGAAATAAGCGTAAGTTGTTCTGACAGTCTGACATATAATATCTCAAATCAATGCATAGAAAATCGAGTGGTTTCGTTTAGTGGACTTGCCAACTTGGAAGCGGAACAAAACCGCTCCAGGTAGGTTTTATCTCATCTCCCCTTTTATTGGGTAAGCGTATTCTAGCACGGTATCTCATAAGTCTCTCATTTGCAATGTAGACCATTGAAAGCGTTTATCATTGCAAACAAACCTCGCCCTCAGAAGACTCCCAAGCTCAAGAAAGCCCCGGCCGCTATATCTCGCGATGTACAAATCCACTCTATGCCTACGAACACAGCCCTTGAGTCGAGCCCTCATCCGTCATTCACCAATGATACCTTATCGACACAGCATTCCGAGCGCTCCTCAACAGCAGTTCCGTATGTTGTAGATAATGACCCAGTTGCTGCTCCAATGGACCCTCACTTTGCCAGCTTGCTTTCCGCGCTCGCCATTTCAGCTTCGGCAATCGACAAGCAACAGGCACATGACACTTCGAAACTATCCGTCGTTGGTGAACAAATTCTGAAGGACGGCATTTGTGATTCTCAACATGAGGACCCGTCTGTAACTGCTGTCGATCCACAAGAGGCCCCAACTACTTCGACATCGATTTCACTAGCTGAACCCCCTCCGCCGCCTGCCCTCCCACAACCTTCTCAAATACCACAAGTGTCGCCATCACTTGACGAAATCCCAGGATTCACATTGACCGAGACAAGTCAATCTATGCTATCACCCATTTCACCACCAGCCATGCTTCCGCACGTTTCGCCGCCTTCAAGACCTTTGGATGGCGGCATTACTAAGCAACATATCGCACTCTTGGACGCGGTTTCAAAGGAATCTGCAAGGCTTCAAGAGGCTTATAGAACGGCTGCAGCCAATGGGATCCCTGCTAATGTCAATGACAATTTCAAGTACCCAGTTCTTGCTGCATCTGCGCCGCCTCCTACAAATACCCCACAAATGTACAGTCAGTCCAATGCTATAGAAGACCCCGCTATTAATGGGTCGGTGCCTCACTACACAATCCCGTATCGCGGTGCTCTTCCTAGTGCATATGAACTATTGGCGTTACAGGGAGTCTCCGGGCATAGTATGGGTTTGACTTCTGTGCACCCACCTCCACTCCAAACCCGACCCAGAACCAGTTTCTCATACCATCGTGGTCCTTCAAACTCCTCATATGCAGGCAGCGCAAGCATGAATCAAAATCAACTGCTCAGTCTTATAAATGGATCATATGTAACTCCACCTTCAGCTCTATCCAACGGTTACCCTTTTCCGTACTCAACAGGTCGAAACCACCCATATCTGTCATTTCATCCACCGCCGCATACAGGACTGCGGTCCCCATATCACATGCAACAGCTTGCTCCACCAGCTGCTGTACCTTTGCCTTCATTGCCTACAAGCGTTTCTCATTTGTCTGTAGGAAAAAACAACGCACTTCTCTCCATCCTCAACGATGGTAGGGGCGGGTCAGAATCCTCCGACCTTACCCCTTACCCCCCGGCTCCTAGTTCAGGATTCAACACTATCTCATAATAATCTGTTATAGGAGCTATTGTTTATGCCCATGTTCACTTGATCCTGCCTTCTTGACCCAACGGTTTTGCAACTGTATTCCTCCATAAATTGTTCGGCAATCAATCAAAATTGCAACTCACCCCTACAGCATATTACCACTATGTAGGAAGGACTGCTTCGCACAATACTGGTGTATATGATATAGGTTCAAGGCTATAGTGAGGTCTAGAAAGGAATGGAAATTAAATTTGGCAGTTGATTCCACGTATACCACTTTCCATATTTTTCTTGAGAAAAGCCGGTTGTACAGTACACTTTCTTTTTACTTTTTCTTTAGAAATTGATTAAATTTGACTTGAAAAACAAAGAGGAAAATAGTCTTAAGCTTTATCTTTTGTGAATGCTCCCCTAGTCTCATACCAAGAACGTCCACGTGTGGACGGTCTTGTACCAAAGTTGATGTTTTGATAGGGCAATGCCGAATT